>PVIC010003937.1:0-65668 GCA_004025085.1 Thryonomys swinderianus | reverse complement strand
TAGTCCAGGCTGGCCTCAAACTTGGGGCAATCTGCCTGCCTCAGCCTCCCAAGTACCGGGACTACAGATGTGCACTACCACACCTGGTCAGGATATATTTTGGTAGCATCAAAAGGACTTGCCAAATGATTAGTTATACAGGTAAGGGAACTAGTAATGGTGATACACACCTATAATCCCAGGATTCTGGAAACTGAAGAAGGACTTCTGTGAATTCAAGACCAGCCTGTGCTACATAGTAAGCTCATGACCAACCTGAACTACACAGAGAGACCCTGTATCATAAAACACAACAAACAACCCTCACAAACAAAAACAAATAAAAGAGAATAAGAGAAATCAAGACCTTTTAGAATTTTAGCTTAAACAACTGAATAATAGTGACAATTAGTAAAATTGAGTATTTTAGTAAAATGGACAAATGACATATGATAAAATTTTAGGAGCCATTTTAAATTTGAAGTACCACTTAGACATTCATGCTGGAATGTCAAGCAGGCACTTATTTAGAGGATTTAGTAGTTACTGGGAGAGGGCATTCCAAAAGATAAAATCTGGAGTCATCCACATATAATTGGTATCTAAAGACAGGAGTAGATAAGTCACAGAGGAAGAGTGGGTAGACAGAAAAGGGCAGAATCCTGGGAACTCTGATATTTATATGCAAAGCAGAAAAGGGGAAAGCCTGTAAAATAGCCTAAGAAGAGTCAGTGAAGTAGGAGGAGAACCAAGAGTGTAGGGGTGTCAGAAACCAGAGAACATGTTTCAAGGTGGAAGTGGTTGACCATGACGAATAGTATTGAGAAAGTAAGTAGAAGAAAACATAGACCAAAGAAGAGGCTACCAGATTTCCATGGAGGGTGCACTTTCAGTAGCATGGTAGGGAAGAAACCAGAGAGCAGGCTTACATGCTGATAGCAGTGATCTGGTCCAGAGGAAAAACTGAGTTGAGAGACAACAAAGGATAACATCCCTAGAAAGGGGGTAAGCATCAGTTTATAGAATGATACCATCCATCTACTAGAATCCAGATCTTCTTAAAAGAAGACTCTATAGGGCTGGAAATTTAGCTCAGTGGTTCCGGCACCTGCCTCGCAAGCTCAAGGTCCTGAGTTCGATCCCGGTAACCACATAGAATGCTGGGTGTGATGACTCACGCCTACCAGCCATCAATACTACATACCACAATGTCGGGTGTAGTGGCTCACGCCTGTAATCCCAGCAGTCAGGAGGCAGAGACAGGACTGTTGAGTTCGAGGCTTGCCTGGGCTACATAGTGAGCTCATGGCCAGCCTGAAATACAAAGCAAGACCCTGTCTCAAAAAAAAAAAAAAAAAAAAAGAAGACTCCATATATGTATTTCTATTAGCTTTTAGAACAGTGCTTAGTACACAGAAGGAATTCAAGAATTGTTATTAAAAGAAGAAATGGAGGGATGGATGAATCAGTAGGTGGACAGGAGGATGGGTGGACAGATGGCAGGTACAGGGCACCTGGAATGAACTAGATCAAACTAATTCAAACTAAAGAAAGCAACGGGAGTATTGAGTCAATAGGGCCTTTTTTCAGGATCCTGGAGTTTTTCTTTGGTATAATTTGAGAGATTTCAATATCAGATGAAGGTGGAAGAATGAGAATAATCAATGGCAGCAGCCTTGGTCAACTTTCAAGGTACTGAAAGGCTGAAGAAAGGGTTCGGGGATCATCTATTTTTGTTTCTCTTTTTTTTTTGAGACAGGTTCTCGCTTTTTAGTTCAGGCTGGCCCTGAGCTCACTATGTAACCCAGACAAGCCTCAAACTCAGCAATCCTCCTGCCTCTATCTCCCAAATGCTGGGATTACAGGCATGAGCCACCATGCCCGGCTGTTTCTCCTTTTCTTGAATTCAGATTTATATGAAAAAACTGTCTTTATGGACACAAATGGGAGAAGGGATTTTAAAAAATGACAGCTCGCCAGGGATTTAGCTCAGTGGTTCCAGTGCCCACCTAGCATGCTCAAGGCCCCTGATTCAATCCCTGCTAACCACATACAACAATACCAGGCGTGGTGACTCACACCCACCAGCAATCTGTACCACACACCACAATGCTGGGCATGGTGGCTCATGCCTGTAATCCCAGCACTCAGAAGGCAGAGGAAGGAAGATTGCTGAGTTACAAGCTTGCCTAGGCTACATAGTGAGCTCAGAGCCAGCTTGAACTACAAAGTGAGACCCTGTCTCAGAAAAAAAAAAAAAGAAAAAGACAGCTCTACATTTGTTCACCTGGTCTACCGAAATTCCCTGAATGACAGTCTTATACAGGACCAAAAATATGGGATCAAGATTGCTCAACAGAAAGCGTATGTATTAGGGGGTGGGGGTTGGAAGGTGGGTAGGATTATGGGTAAAAATACGAATTAACTCGTGTCATATACTGGTGCAAGTTTCTCAATGTTGAGTGTAATTGCGAGCTGTATATAAAATGTACCAATAAAGAATTCGATTTAAAAAAAGATTGCTCAGGGATTATCTGCTCTTTTCTGAGAGTGTTTTGTGATTTTTACGAACTGAACAGGAAAGGCGGTATTTGAACTAAGACTTGCGAATGAACAGGTTTCGTGGCTGACATGGTTTGTGGCATGGATCGAGCAGAAGCTAAAGGTGTAGCGGCTGGCACCAGCGCCCTCTAGCCCTTTCCATAGGGTAGAACGAGGTCTCCATAGGAAACCATCTTGAACTCTGAGAAAGCCACGGGCCCACAAAGGTAAGGAAGAAACCAGGCGCCGGCTGCCGTGCCCACCTTATCCTCCACGTCCCCCGCCGAAATGCGTTCCTAGGGAAGTCCGGTCCTACGTCTTAACCTGCCGGGCCCCTAGGCTGCCGGTGGACCAACTCCGTCAGGAGCCGGGCGTGGCCTGCGGAAAGGCGGGTGGAACGGCGTGAACGAGTGTTACACGTGGACCCACCAGAGACGTCAACACTGTCGCAGACCGAAGGCGGGGCCTGCGGCGCCCAGAGGCGGGCAGAAGGGAGCGCGCGCGTGCGCATACGGCTGGACCACTGGCAAACCCTGCGGTGCCTGGGGGCGGGGAAAAGGAAGTGCGCGTGCGCGGCAGGCCTGGGGCGGGGCTGGCGGGCTGGGAAGGCAGTCTAGGGACGGGGGCTGGCGAGGCTCATTCGGGAGGGGTTCGCATCCGCGGCGGGGACAGTGTGGGTGAGTGAACTGGCTAGTGGTACAGGCCTGATCCCTGGAGCAGAGCTGAGGTCGGTGGACTACACTTAAGCAGGCGGACCCCCGGGACCTTGGCCTCACAATCTGAGGCAGGAGCGTCTGGGTGAGGGGCTCCGCGGCTGGGAGAAGGGGCCTGACCCTAGAGGCGGAAGTCAGAGTCCTTTATAGAGCATTGGGGCTCGTCGTGGCGGCCGGGTGGATGGATCTCCGACCTCTTGGCTGGCCCAGGACCCCAGGACCAGGCTGTGGGGCCAGCTGTATCCAATGGACCCCGCCTCTCGCTGGCTCTGCGGCTTGAGGGAGACCTACAGTCCCGTCCACTCTGTCTCTCAGATTTGGACCCCCTCAGTGAGCCCTAACTGCTTCTTTGCAAACCTCCTTGGTCCTCTGTAGCTTGTTCAGTGCAGGAAAACTAGAACCATGATCTTCAACCGAAATCTTCCAGATCCCCGATTCTTTGCCCATTCTTTTATCCTTCTGAGGATTCTCATACCGCTTCCCAGCTCTAGAGGGTTTGTAATACTGGTGATTGAACCAGGAGCCTTGCACAAAGCTACACTCCCAGACTTTCTTAGAAATATTTTGAAACAGACCCTTGCTAAGTTACCGAGGTTGGCCTCGAGTTTGTGACCCTCCTGCCTCAGCCTTCCAGAGTGTTGAGCTACCACCCCGGCCTGGAAGGCCTTTTGTAACTTGTCCTTTTTTGTACCTTACTCAAGATTTAACTCTTCTCCACTGTGCTGTCTCTTCAACTATGTTGAATCTTTTAGTTACTAGATTGGACTGAGTCCCCTTTGGGCTTAGACGTTCATTTCATGGGTTGTTTCTGTCTGAGACACTATCATTTGACTGAAAGAAACCTCATGCATCGCACTTTATTCCAAGTGGGAGTCGGGGCTTCTGCCATACCCCATGGGTGTCTGTTCACTGTCCTGTGCACAAAGCTGTGATCTGTGTGAAGAGTCTTCCTGGGTCACAGTCCCGTTCTTAGTACTCCGGCTATTCTGCTCTTCATAAAGTACCAGCCCATTCATATGTTAGTTTAATGTATCAGTAAGGCATGATTGCCCTTTGGGCACCGCCAGTGAACACATAGATCAAGCTCTTAAATGCCAGCATTTTCAGGATCAGTTCTCAACTGGACCTCATGTAGGGGTTTCTTAGCCTAGGAATGTGATCATTTTCTTGCCTTTAGTTCAAAAACTATGGCAGTGGCAAATGAAGAAGTACTGGACAGGGTTTTCTTTGGCATTGGCTCCAGGTATAATATGTCTGGATGTTGGTGAGTGTGGCTGCTTTGAGTGAATTCGTAACTGAGGGCCGCTGGCTGGAGGAAAAGCTGCCAGCAGCTGCTAGAAGAAGGCTGGCCTCAAGTTCAATGAGAGGGAAGGGGGAAGGGTGGGTCAGGCCAAGCCAGCAGTGGGAGACCTCAAAGGGAAATTCCATTTTAACCCAGATCCCCCCACTTGTAAGGAACAAGACATGCCTGGGTGCCAGACCCACTGCCCTGATCCAGACCCAAGGACACAGTACCCCAGGTCAGCTCAGCGGTGTAACTGAGAGACAGAAAAGGCCTGTTACCACACATTGGTGGTCCTTGGAGAGGGAAGAAAAAAACAAAAGGAGAACAGTTTGTGAGTTAAGTAAGTGTGAGAGGCTACGGACTGAGGTCAGAGGAGGACTAAGCCAGCACTGGCTGGAAGAATGTGACAGACATCCGAACTTGCCCTAGGAGGGAGCACTGGACAAATAGAATGCGTGTGGGCAGAGGCTGCAGGGCAGGGAAGAGACTGTTAGAGTCCAGTCACGGTGGCTGCTGCTGACAAGGGCCCAGTACCTTCCCGGGTGGAGGCTGTTCCTTGGGAGGGATGTCAAGAGGTGGATTGTGTTGTCAAGTCCCTCTGCTGAAATGTCTCATCTCTTGGATTTTCCTCCAGCCTGACCTTTGTAAGTTCCTGAAGTCCAGTTTTGGGAATGCCTGGGGCTTATCATCCAGGCTTTTTGCCCGTGGCCTTGAGCTGAATAGCTGCCTGAGTATGGATGATGCAATTTGTTCTCTTGGCTGAATGGACTAGTTTGTTTCCTTTCGGCTGTGAGTGGTTTTATCTGTAAGGTGGCCGGCAGATTCTCTGTTGTCACTGCAGCACCTCGGCCTTTTTTCTACTGTTTCTCTTGTGTTATTAATCATTTAATAGGATTTTGGTATTACTGTCTAAATAGACCCCTACACACACACACACACACACACACTCTCTCTCTCTCTCTCCAGTTTGATAAACTAAGCATTTACACATGTAGTTAGGGAAAAGAGTGCCATGGATTTGTTACTCAGCTTGGTCATCTGTCTGATAGACAGCTTCAGAGTTTCATCCTCAGTTACATTAATATTAAAACTTGTTGCTGGTCTATAAACGTGGTAATAATCGCCCATTCCCCAAGAACCTCTGTGCCAGTGTTTTTTTCTGACAACAGTCAATGTTGAGAGTAATTTGAGACCTTGGTCTCTGGCATGAGGTACAGTGGCAGTGGCCTTGCTGGGAACAGAATACTTTTTTTGAGGGGACAGGGTCTCCTTTGTAGTTCAGGCTGGCCCTGAGCACACTATGTAGCCTAGGCAAGCCTTGAACTCAGCAATCCTCCTGCCTCTGCCTCCCGAGTGGTGGGATTACAGGCATGAGCCACCACGTGCTGGCCAGAGTGCTTTTATTTGGTAAAATAGCAAGTGTGGCTTCAGGCTGGCCCAGATTAATCTCTGGAAATAAGAATGAACTGGAAACTGTCCTATCCATATGGGATTGGAACAAAATTATCCAAGTGATTATCTTGAATTGAATATATATCTGCAAAGAAAAATGTTTGTAGTTGCCATTTTGAAGCAATAGAAAAATAAAATTTTGGGCCAGAGATTCAGATCAGTGGTCCCAGCATCTGCCTGGCAAGTACAAGGTCCTGAGTTTGATCCCCAGTACCACATACCACAGTGCCAGGTGTGGTGGCTCACGCCTGTAATCCCAGCACCCGGGAGGCAGAGGCAGGAGGATTGCTGTGAGTTCGAGGCTTGCCTGGGCTACATAGTGTGCTCAGGGCCAGCCTGAACTACAAAGTGAGAAAATATCTCAGAAAAAGAAAATATAATCACTCCTAGTCTTCTGATGCAGGACAGACTTTGTTAATAGTTTTATTGTGTGTGAAATGCGTACATATACCTTTTATTTTACAAAAGTGAATTATTATTATTATTTTTTTGAGACAGGACCTCACTTTGTAGTTCAGGCTGGCTCTGAGCTCACTGTGTAGCCCAGGCAAGCCTCGAACTCAGCAATATTCCTGCCTCTGCCTCCCGAGTGCTGTGTTTACAGGCGTGAGCCACCACGCCCAGCGAAAAGTGAATTATTTTTTGAGACAGTGTCTCACTATGTAGTTCAAGCTGGCTGTGTTGCCTGGGCTGGCCTCAAATTAATGGCGACCCTCCAGGCTAAGCCTACCAAGTCCTGAGCTTACAGATGTGCCCCAGGATATTTGGTTTAAAGTGAATATTCTTTGTTAACTTTGCAGCCTGCTCTCTCTCTCTTTTAATCTAATTTATGTTGGGCATTGTATTACAAAGCATGATAGATTTGCATTATAATGTCATTGCTCACAAGAAGGCTAAATTTTGGGGTTTTGGCACCATGGAAGTTACATATCTCATTGTCCTCTCAGGGGAGTGCCATGGAAGGTGTTGAACTCAGTGGGTTGGGACATTTTTCTAAATGTCATCAGAGATACAACTTCAGGGTCCTCCCCTAGGAGCCAGTGAGGATGGGGGAAGGGCCGTGACACCTCCGGCCCCCAGCCCCAGGCACAGAGTGAGTAGGTAGGGACCAGGGCCTGTCTTTGTCTCTGCTGCTGTGGGCACACCTGGCTGTCCTTGACCCCTCAGAAATCAGTGGTCCTTGTCCCGCAGAATCAACTCTGCCTTTTGGCAAATGGATGTTGTGTCAGGTTTTTCCTGGTTTTTATATATAGGCCTCCCGCTGTCCTTCACGTTCTTCTCTGTCAGTCGCTAAGTCCCAGGCAGGACCAAGACCTCCGATGCAGTCATCAGACTGTCTCTCTGCCCTCAAGCGGCTCTGGCTGGCCATGTTGTCTTGTTGACATAAGGCTCCAGATGGTGTGACAGCCCTATCACAGATCCTCTGTCATGTCCCCGCGCTCTGTCACATCCTAGAGGTGGATGAGGCAGGAGCACGGGCTGTCTCTGAGGTCGGCATGACCTGCCTTCTCACTTCCTCCAGCTCCCGAGTCCTGTCTCCACACTGCCCTGCTTCACACCTTCCCCATGGAGCAGCCAGATGAGCAGGCTGAAGCCAAGCGCTGGCGTCATCTCATCCCGAGTCGGTACTTGTTCCCCACCAGTCCTCAGGGAACGTCAGTGCCCTGGGCCTGGTGTGCACAGCCGTGTCCAGCGTGGCCCACTTGGCCTTTGTCCCAGCCCCTTGCTGCCTGCCGCTCACTCTCCCAGGAGACAACGCTGCTCATACCTTCTTACCCACCTGCCTGTACCTGCCCCTCCTTGCTCCCACAGTCCTTTGTTCTTCCGTGCCCCAGCTGAAGCATTGCCATGCCAGTGAGCGAGTCTGATTTTCTGTCATCTAAGGACATTTCTTCCCCTGAACTCCCAAGGGGTCTTTCTCTAATACCCCTCACTCCTACCTTTTCTTTTTCTTCTTTTTTTTTCTTGATTGTGAATTGAACCTGGGTTCTGTACCCTGAGCTACACTGCCAACCCTTTTCTAATTTTTTAACTTTTGAGGCAGAGTTTCATTGAGTCAGTAAGTTCCTCAGGCTGGGCTCAAACCTGTGATCCTCCTGCCTCAGCCTCCCAGAGGGCTGGGATTGTAGGTGTGTATGTACCGCCTCTTTGCTTTTCTTAGTACTCCCAGGAGGGTGTGTTACTCTTCGTGGACCGTAAGCCTGGTCAGGATGCATCTTTTAATCCCTTTGTGCTCTCAGATTGCTGCCTGGCACTCTGAAAATGAACAGGAAGCACTGGGGTCGATGTGGCTCAGCCCGCCTCGGTGTGCTGTCTCCCCAGCCACGCTGCCTCACTGGTTTCCCAGAGCAGCTAGGTCAGCTCTACAGAAAGCTCAGGGACACTGCTTCATCCTCTTGTTTCCCACTCCTAGGTGCTGGCGACCATGGGATCCCTCTGGCTGCTCAGAACCCCCTTCCTGTGTGGCCTGCTGTGGGCCCTTTGTGCGTCAGGTGCTGGAGCCCACGAGCCTGGGGCCAATGCTGTCCACCCCGGCAGCGCAGGCCTGGACAAGCACACGGTGCACGATGCAGAGTACGTATTCACGGCAAGGGCAGCCTACTCCTTTCCCGGCTCCTTTTGTCCAGCCCAGGGAGCTGATTTCTGGGAGCCACCGCTCGTCTGGGTGTTCTTTCCTCTCCATCGTGCCACATTGAAGGCTTGATGGGATAAATTGTTTGTCTGAGTTCAGCCTTCTGTTTCATCACAGACACAGGCATAGACAGAAGTGTACGTACGTACGTGTGCACGGACAGATGCACACAGAAGCTACACTGAGCTGCTTATCTAGCCTCTTTATTAATTTTTAATTTTTTATTTTTTTTTTGAGACAGGGTCTCGCTTTGTAGTTCAGGCTTGCCCTGAGCTCACTATGGTGCCCAGGCAAGCTGCCGTGAACTCAGCAATCCTCCTGTCTCTGCCTCCCGAGTGCTGGGATTACAGGCGTGAGCTACCACGCCCCGGCATACAATGCCGTGTTGATTGTTGGTGGGCGTGTCTCCACACACAGCATTATGTGTGGTTACTGGGGATCGAACTCAGGACCTTGGCTTGCAAGGCTGGCTCCGGAACCACTGAGTTAACCCTCCGGCCCTAATTTTTAATTTTTTAAGAACAGGGTGTTGCTGAGCTGCCCAGTCTGGCCTCAGACTCAGGAGTCTCTGGCCTTGGTCTCCCGAGTAGCTAGGGCTGTAGGTCGGGGCCACTGCCCCAGCTCGGGCTTAAGATCTGGAGCTTTGTGGAGTCTGCGTGGCTTTGGAGTGATCTGACTGTGTTTCCAGGCACATCATGGAGCATCTTGAAGGTGTCATTAACAAACCAGAGGCGACGATGTCCCCACAAGAGCTGCAGCTCCACTATTTCAAAATGCACGACTACGATGGCAACAACTTGCTCGACGGCTTGGAGCTCTCCACGGCCATCACTCACGTGCATAAAGAGGTGGGTCCAGCAGTGCTGGGCGAGTCCCGGCCCCGTGCTCAGCACTGGCCTTGCGCCCCTCCTCTGCCTCCGTTCTGCTGCCTCCTGGTCATGCCCCTTCCCTGGGTGCCCTGTAGAGCTGAGACCCAGGCTGCCACCGTCCCTTGGTTTCCGCAGCAGAGTGGAAGAGCCAGTTCCTGGAAAGGCAGGCTCTGTCCCCAGTGGCCCGGGGAGGGGATCTGTTGCAGCTTAGAAGGTGACGGGCCAGGCGCCGAAGCATGGATGGCCTTGGGGTGCTGAGGCTGTGCGTCATACTGCACAGGTTAGAGAGCTGGTGTCCCGTGGCCACAGCCTGCCCACCTCTCAGGGAAGAAGCTGAACTCAGGATGTCATTGTTCAGAGTCACTGAGCCCATCAGTAGCCCGCAGGGCAGTTGGGGTTTTCTCTGAGGGCAGCAGAGAGCGCTGGCTGTTTGCACAGGAGAGGGACGCGGCTTTGGGAAGGTCCTGTGCTGTGCACGCAACTGATAGTCTAGACGAGGACCAGGGGAGTGCAGTGTCAGGGAGGCCGGGAGCCGGATCCACGTCCATGGCGGACCAGGCAGCGGTGACCAGGAGAGGAAAGGCTGGATGCAGGAGAGGTGGTGGAGGGGACTCAGCCAGGGGCTCAAGCTGCCCGTCTGGGGAGCCCTGGCTGCCCTCACTACATTTTTTTCTCTGTAGTGCTAGGGATTGGACGCAGGGCCTTCACACTGAGCTACATTCTCAGCCTTTTATTAACTTTTTAAAAATTTTGATATAGGATCTTACTGGGTCCCTCAGTTGTCTAGGCTAGGCTCAAATTGAGATAAGAGTTTGTGGATTCCTAGACATCGCTGTGTATTACATTTGAGAGTTTCTGGACACTGGCTAAGGACTTTCTCCAGCAGAGGTGCAGCTCATCGCGTATATGATTTCTGTCTTGTAGGATGGGAGTGAGCAGGCACCGACGATGAGTGAAGATGAGCTGATTAACATCATAGATGGCGTTTTGAGAGACGATGACAAGAACAATGATGGATACATTGACTACGCTGAATTTGCAAAATCGCTACAATAGAGCTTCTCGGGTCATCCGGTTATACGCAGACGTGACCTGTGATAATGTGAGCGGACACTTTTGGTAACACGAAACAACTCATTGGCAACTACTGCTACAGCATTTTGGTAGAAATCTGTAGCAATTTGTTACACTGGGGGTGAGAAAGAAAAACCAAGCGAAATAGAAGAGAAATGGGGGCATCTCTAGTCCCTAAGTACTGTTGTATCTCTTATTGGACAAGGGCTTAATGAAACAGTCCTTTTAAGGATGTTGAAGAATTGGAGCCATGCACTCAGGAACCTAACTTTAGAACTCTGCTCGTTTCTTGATTTTGTCTCATGCTACCTGGAAAGTAAGACAAAAAGCTTTGCCAAGTGGACACGCTTTTCAGTAACAGGGAAGGAAGGGTTGCGGTGAGTGGAAGTGTGTCCCCTGAGGGTCCTGCCTCTTCTGGCGAACGTGGCCACTGTCTGCAAAGATCCCGTGGCCTAGGCGAGCACCTGCTCGGGGCGGGTAGCCACTTATTAGACTGTCAGAGCCCCAGCATAGGAATGTCACATACTGAGTTTAGCTGACTACAGACTCTAAGATTCGATGTCCTCTGGCACTTTGGAAACACCACTGGGTTAAGTCATTAGCCTTTTTCAGATGTTCAGTATTTTCTGTATCTACTGCCACATCCTCATTCTTTACTTCTTTTTTATCACCTTCAACCTAGGAGAGATTTTGAGTTTTAAAAATGTTCTCTAGTGGCCAGAGATTTAGCTCAGTGGTTCCGGCGCCTGCCTCACAAGTGCAAGGTCCTGAGTTCGATCCCCGGTAACCACATACAATGCTGGGTGTGGTGACTCACGCTCACCAGCAATCAATACCACATACCACAGCGCTGGGTGAGGTGGCTCACGCCTGTCATCCCAGCACTCTGGAGGCAGAGACAGGAGGATTGCTGAGTTCGTGGCTTGCCTGGGCTACATAGTGAGCTCAGGGCCAGCCTGATCTACAAAGCAAGACCCTGTCTCAAAAAAAAACCAAACAAACAAAAACTCTGATCTACTCATCATGTATTTTTAGCTTTCTTACTATCTCTATTTCATTCTTATTTCCTGGGTTTCTTTTTTGTGGTTTAGAAATGTAAGGATTTGATAAGGAAGTTTTAAGTTATTAGCTACTCTGGCCTAGGTGGGAAGTGAAAAGATCTTTCACCCAACATGGTGATTAAGCTGATTCAAGTTCTTTCCTTTTTTTCTGTGGTGCTGGAACCGAACCCTGGCTTGCACACACACCAGGCGAGCTGCCTGCCACTGTGCTGCACCCCCCCCTTTGATCCCTGTTCTATTTTGAAGGAATGTTGTTTAAATTACCTCTTCTAGCCTGAATACGTAAATTCTTTCAGGAAAGCGTAGGAAGGGAGGCTTAAAATCTCTTTAACAGTGTGAATCTTGGTAGTATTTGAAAGTGAGAAGAAGCTGCAGATGGGAATTTGGTTTGTTGGATATGATACATGTGCTCTAATAGAAAAGTCAATAGTTGAATGGGAAAAAGAAACTGCATAAAATTTGCTGCAAGATGTATAGAGACTTATTTTCTTTATTAAAGTATTCTTATAAGAAAACATTCATATTTGTAAAAATGGTTTCCTGTGTCAAGTTTTGTGCAATCAGAGCTGACTTGTAAACTATTCTTGTAATATCTCATTATTTTGAAAGATTTATATAATGAATTCTGGATATATGGCCAATAAAACAAAATGACATGCATTTGGTTTTGTCTATGTGGGCCTTTCTCTGACCTCACAAACGGGCTTGTTTGTTCCATATAGATGTTTGCATCTGCTTGTCCTTAACTCAATGTCGTGACCATCACCTGCTATCCCCTGCCTCCTTGTGTGTTTGTTGTTGTGCCACTGGGGTTGAACCTAGGGCCTTCACACTGAGCTGCATCCGTGGTCCTTTATTTTTTGTTTTGAGACAGGAGCTTGCTAAGTCACTAAATTTTCCAGACTAGGATTGAATTTGGGGTCCTCCTGCCTCAGCCTCTTAGAGTGGTGAATTATAGATGTGTGCCAACTTGCTGGCGGGGTCTTTCTTCTTTAGCCATATGCAGATTCTGAGAGCATTCTCTAGCAGAATGCAGGGTTTTTCCTTGAATCTGAACTCTTTTTCTTTGGCAGAATTGTAATGAGCTAACAAGGAAAACATCCTAGGCCCAAGCTTAAAAACAATCCCCCCTGGTCTTTTGGAAATGATGCACTTCATCCTGCCTGTTGAGAAGGAAGTTACTGTTCTTTTTTCCTGCCAAGAGCCTTGGTCCTTAGGCACTGACCCTTTCGTGTAGCTGGCCCTCTGGAACGTTTTAGAGACTGGGCTCACTGCTGGAGGGACCTTTCCTTGGCACCTGGGAAGGGAGGCTGTCCCTGGAGACAAAATCCACACAAGCAAGGCGGGGCTCTCCGTGGCTGGCCACTGCATGTACCCTCCTGGCTTTGTGGCTCTCTGGCCTTCCTGTCTTTCTGTATTGAAGATCTGCCTGATGGAAGGGGGGCCTGGGACATTTACAGCATGATCTCCACTCCCTGCACCGCTGGGTGTGTGGGACTCTGACTTTTTCCTCAGACCCCACTCAAAACTTTCTAGAAGCTGTGTGAACATCTCTGCTGTCTGTCTTTATCTCTAAAGTGGGGATAAGACCTGCCTTGGGTGAGGGCTGGCATGAGCTTTGGACTTGGGCAGACCTAAACTGACATCCCGGGCCTGCTATTCATCACCTTTGAGATTTCTAAATTTCCATTTCTTATCTAAAAAGTAACTAGAATAGCAGGGTGTGGTGGTGCACACCTGTAATCCCAGCACTCGGGTGGCTGAGGCAGAAGGGTCACAGTCAGCCCAGGCTGCCTAGTGGGTTGAAGGCCAACCTAGACAACATAGGCAGACCCTGTCTCAAACAAACCAACCCTTGACTAACAATAATTGCCTAGAATGGTTGATGAAAAACAAACTAGGTAAAACACACAGTATAGGCCGAGGCACTTGGTCACGTGCTGTCCACTGGCAAAAGAGCCAGCCTGTCCCTCCCTCACCAGAGCCTGGGGCAGGCTGTGATGTGGGCAGCTCCTTGGGGACAGGGCTCAAAGGGTCTCCTGATTTTCACATTCCTTGGCATAAATGCCAGGTGGATGGATGAGTCAGTGAATGCTGGAGGGCGATGGTAAGGGTTGTGGAATCAGGAGCACGTTGAGATAGGACAGACTGGAGGAGTGTCTGTCACGGGTCGGAGCGGGATTCCCCGGGCTGCCTTCCCAGGTCTCCAGGGAGAGGCGCACCGCACCCTCCTGCAGCCCATTCTCTGGTACTTGTAGCGCTGATCCTGGCTGCCAGCAGCAGCAGCAACATCTTAGTCCCTTCCTTAGAGACAGAGAGAGGTGTATGCAGGATGGTGTGGGGCTGTAGTACAGGGGTCACAGGCAGCTTTTTCATCTGAGTGCTGATCCCCAAGTTCCAGAAGACAACAGATGTGAATTTGAATAATAAGATAATAAAATAAAAACATCTGTGTCCCTAGCCGGCCAAGGATACGGGGCCCTGCTATTCGGGGAGAGCACAGAATTTTCCTTGCCCTTGGCTGTGCAGCTCTCTGAGAAGACAGGGTTGCCATCTGGCCATGGTCTGTGAACTTGAGAGCAGAATTGGATGTCAGAGGCCAGGGCGTGGTGGGCAGTGCGTGAGGGTTGATGGGTGAGGCAGACTGGTGTGGAGCCCTGCGCCGCGCTCTGTGGGTGTGAGATGGGAACGTGGTGACCATGTTTGAAAGGACAAAGACGCATGCGGGCTAGGCCAGGTGTGTCTGGCTGCTTTTTCTTCCGGGTTTTAGAAACGACTATCTTTATGTTCTGTAGGTTAAAGGGAGCTGGAACCCATCAATAACAATCTTATCAACAGCCAAGGCAAGTCACCAGGCGAGGACAGGATGGCGCCTCCTCTGCCTCAGAGTGTGGTCTCCAGTCCGAGGCTTTGTGCTTGCATTTTGCCTGCTCCAAGAAAGCGGGACCCACACTTTCCCACCCAGCCACACTGCCCAGACGAGGGCTAGACGGGGACTTCTGCTCTGTTCAAGCCAGCACATTTCTTCTCTGGGACTAAGAGATGCAGTAGCAGGGAGGTGAGTGGAAAAACGCCTGGCTGCCCAGTGCTCAGGGTGGGGGTTATACATGCTGAACATCAGGCCGCACCCATGATGAGCAGAGTCAGAGTCTACTTGCAACAGATCCTCGGAGCCTCCGGGGCTCTGGTCACTTTGAGAAGCCCTGCTCTAGAGATCTGGTGCCCTCCTGGCTCTGTTGCCAAGACTTCCAAGCAGCCTCATTCATGCTGCTCTAAGCAGGCGGCTCCTGTTCCTTGGGTTCCACTGAATTGCCTATTCCAACCCCTGCCCCCTTGGCTTCTGTGTGGGGGCAGGGAGGCTCAAGTGTGGCTTTGTGCTCGGAAATGCTCTGAGTCTCTCGCTGAGTGAAAACCCTCCTGCAGTGAGACCGGCTCCCATCGTTTATTTCTGAGTGTGAAGTAGCTTCTCAGACCCTTCCCGAGGGAGCTCTGTGAGGTGGACTCAGGAGACATCAGAAGGCTCCCTGTTCTTCTGTTTTGGCAAAGGCCTGGCCCCGCCCCCACTCCAGCTCCCCAGGTGAGGTCTGTATCAAAAGACCTCAGTGGAGTTTTTTCAATGAAGTGCAAGGGAGACCTCTGTCCTGTGTCCTCAGGAGGCCTTCTCTGGCTAGGTCAGCCCACGGTCACCTGTCCTTTCTTTGAGCTTCCTTCAACCTTTTGTGCACTGTGGATTTCTTTACAGAATGTTTTCAAATGTACCAAACTAAAAAAACACCAACAAAGAGGCATTCAAAGGAATAAGCCACAGTACAATAGAGACATTAATATTTTAAAAAGGCAATGCTTGGGCCAGGGATTTAGCTCAGTGGTTCTGGCATCTGCCTCACAAGCTCAAGGTCCTGAGTTTGATCCCCAGTAACCACATACCACAGTGCCAGGGGTGGTGGCTCATGCCAGTAATTCCAGCAGTTGGGAAGCAGAGGTAGGAATATTGCTGTGAGTTAGATGATTGCCTGGCATACATAGTGAGTTCAGGGCCAGCTTGAACTACAAAGCAAGACCTTGTCTCAAAAAACAAAGTTAATGCTTTAGAAATATGTACGCTTCTTGATTAGTACAGTAAGACCTGCCAGCAAGTCTAATAGTCACTGCACTTTCAAAGTGACAATAGGTGACCAAATGATTTGAGATCTCTGTGACAATTGAGAAATCAAATATTTATAATTTCCATTGATGATGAGGCCACAGTTTCCATGATCACAGCTTTTTGCCCAATTCATAATTGAAAGATATATTCAATTTCAGTGCAGTGCAAGGTTCAATTTTTTTTCTCCATTACATGGGAGGATCTGGGGCAGTAGGTGTTCTCAGTGTTTGCTGACAATCTGCCTGTGATTGAACCTAATGGAGCCCTTTGAATGTCAATATATCCATCCATCCATATATATATATATGTATAGATATATATTTTTGAGACAGGGTCTCACTTTGTAATACAGGCTGGCTCTGAGCTCACTATGTAGCCCAGGCAAGCCTCGAACTCAGCAATCCTTCTGCCTCTGCCTCCCGAGTGCTAGGATTACAGGCGTGAGCCAGGCAATGTGGTATGTGGTACTGATCGCTGGTGGGCGTGAGTCACTACACCCAGGATTGTTGTATGTGGTTACCGGGATCGAACCAGGGACCTTGCGCTTGCGACAGGCGCCAGAACCACTGAGCTAAATCTCCAGCCCTGAACGTCAATATTTTAAGATTATGAGAATTGTTATTATCCATCCCGAGGACGGAACCTTTCACTAGAACTCTTGACACATCTGTCATTTTCAGATAAGCCACTAGATGGCAGTAGTGCCACATGAGCTGTCCTTTTCTAGTCCTTGCTATCCCATCCAAAGGTTATTAATTTTTTAGAGGTGTCACTTCTGTTTCACTCTGTAAAGATTCAGACTCACTTCCTCTCTCCATCTGCCCCCACCACTCCGCCTCCAGTGTGCTTCCGAAGATTTCATAACTGCTTTTTCCTCCAATAGAGAGGCTGTGCCAAGCAGAACAGCGGAAGAGTGTGGGTAGATAGGTAGACAGTCCAAGGTCACATACAAAATGATCTGACTTAATCTGTGTCGAGAACTCAATTTCTCACCAGAATTACTAAGTGCCCACTAAGTAGCAGACTCTGTCCTACGCTTCAGGTACCAGGTGGCACTGTCCCTGCCATAGACATGGAGCCATCTGTCAAGAACAGAGAGAGTGGGCTGTGGTCTTTGGAGACTGGAGAAGGCTCAGACTGGCTGTTTGCCCGAGTGGAAACCCTGTGTGCGGGAGCCACCGTGGCTGCGGTGAGGTTACCGTGTGTGTAGGGATGAGCTGGGAAAGTGATAAGCCATGTGAGATCAGCAGCAGCAGGCCATGAAACAGATGGTGTCAGCTCCAGACGTGCTCTGGATAAAGTGGTCTGTGGGAATGCCCATATATCAGTTAGAAAAACAAGTATAATTTATCATGCTAGTAAATAAGGGACCCTCCACTGGCCCCCCAAGTTTATTTACACCTATTCTCCTTAGATGAGCCAGGTTCGCCATGAGCCCTTGTGGATGGTGTTTGGGGTGCTGAGACTGGGAGGGACACGGGCCACTTCCACGGGGGTCCAGCACTTGGTCCCTTCAAGGTAAGCTCCAAAGCGTTCAACCCTCAGATCCAAGAGGCAGGCTGGTTGATATCCACCAGGCTCCTGATTTTGGAGCAGCCTGCTTACCCCTTCCACACCACCCTCTGCCATTACTGGGTAAAAGATGGCAGGAAGCTGTGTCAGCTGCCCTGGGAAAATCCACCCAACACAACACAACACACACACATGCAGCAATTGCAAAAGAAGGTGATTCAAAAAGAAGCAAGAATGTGAAAAAACTCTATACTGGACTACTTTTCCCATACTGTGGAAGCCAGGACGGGCAGGGAGAGGGAAGGTGCTAGAATCCTGAAGTCTGTGCCCATAGCGGGCAGTGCCTGCACCATCAGATAGGTCCATGCCTTCTACTGTCTGTGCCTTCTTTCACCCTTGCGGATGCTACCCGCTGTCCAGGAAGGGAGGCCACGTGCGTGGGATGGACAAAGGAGTGGCACAGGACTTGACAGGACACATCTCAATCTGGAAGGCCAGGAGGCTGGGAAAACCAGGCCCTGAGGGCTGGACTGGACGACCCCTTGGGGCACGGCACGAAACTTCCGTCAGAAGCCCCAGCTGTAAGGTGTGAGTCTAGTAAGCCTCGTGTGGTGCCCAGCACTGAGAAACCTTCCTGCCAGCATTGTGTCCAACACTCCATAACCCAGCAAAGGCGAGATAATAAGGTAATTCAGAGAGAATTCAGAATTCAAAACTATCAGAGGCCTTGGGGACATAGCTCAGTGGTGCTGCACCTGCCTTGAAAACACAAGGTCCTGAGTTTGATCTCCGGTACCACACAAGAAACAAACAAATGAACAAAACACATTATCAGAAATCGGGCCTGGCAACACATCACTGTAGTTCCAGCCTCTGTGTGTGTGTGTGTGTTTACAAGGGTATGGGCAGGAGGATCACAAGTTCAAGCCCAGCCAGGGCAATTTACTGAGACGTCACCCGAACATTAAAAAACCAAAACAAAACGTGCTTTAAAGGGGATACAGCTCAGTATTTCCCGGGCTCAATCTCCAGAATCACAAAACAACAACAACAATAACAACAACATCTTATCAGTCCTTTAGCATCACAAGTATGGAAGCAGAGTCAACAGGGTGTCAGCATTTTCAGCCCCAGAGGAGCGAGGGAGCAGGGTGGTGGGGGGAGAATTCACGCTGAACTTGTGCGAAGGTCTCCAACGGGCCCCTGTGTGAATGGAGACAGGAGTCGTGGACCTGAAGGCCAAGCTGTAGGCTGGGCTTGTTAGTTCTCTGGCCCCCGAGAGCCTCTGCCGTCTCCTCTGCAGCGTGGACACTGCCATGGAAACGAAGTGGGGAAATGCATGGGTGGAGCCTGGGCCAGGTATTGATGGCCGTCAGCGTGGGGTTTTTCCTGCTGCGTGTGAGGCTGAATCTCTTGGATCTCTGAGGACAGAAATGATGCTGAGGGAGACTGCTTCTCTCTGCCTTGGAGGAGTATTTAATGAGCTGCCATGAAACCTGGAGATCTGGAAGTGTATTATGCCCAGCCGTACCATATTTCACGGCTTCTAAAAGGTACTGTCTCAAGTTTAACATCTTTGTATTTAACAACACTCTTCTTTCATGGGTGGTTAATAAAACAGCCACGTGGCTCACACACAGTGGAGCCTTAGATCTGGTGAAGAGCGACAGGAAGGCAGTGGGATCCCACAGAGAGTCACCCACTTTCTCCGGAGGCTCAGACACGCAGAACCAGAATCCTGGCGCAGGTGACCAGGATGCCAGCTTTTCTCTCCTGGGATCTATGTGCTCCTCCACCGTGTTGGGAGACGGCAGTGGGAGGGGCTTACTGCAGCCCTTATCTGGACACTGAGGACTGAGTGGTGCCCAAGTCCCAGTGCAAACACAGGTCCACATCTGTAGTGCAAGACCTTGGACTTCTGAGGTCAGAGGAGATGGGCACAGGCCATAAAAGGAAGTGACCCGATGAGCAGCTCCACCCCTCAGGCCTGCAGCCTCAGGCGATTTGACCAGCCTTGTCCCTTCCTTACAAAGTGCTCTTTACCCCAGGCTGGATACCCGAGTCTGCATCGGATGATCCTCATCCAGAAGGGGCCGAAGCAGCTCTGGCTGGTGCCTGGGAAAGCAGCCACAGGGAAAGTATTTATGTCAGACTGGCAAATTCTGCAAATCAGGGCTTCCTCCCCACTTCCTTCCCTCCCTCTCTCTTCTTTTCCTCTTTCCTTCCATCAATGAACCAGTAATGACTATGATTTCTCCTAGAACTTGGGTGACTTTGAGGGCATCAGTGAAAACACACTGAGTGTTCACCTTTCCATCCAAAAGGGCGTAATTCTGTTTCTCTCCTCACAGACGTGGGGTATGAGGAAGCTCGTGCTAAGTTCTATGTGTTTGCAGCTGGTCCTTTTGCTCCCCAAATTCTCACACTGCTATTTTCTTGGGAGCTTGCCAGGGGGAGAACGAAACAGTCTTCATGCGGTAATCCTGGGGTTAGCAGCCCGGCTGCTCACGTCCTTTGTGTAATCTGTTACAGTGTAACCAACTTTATAATCTTACTGGCCGACCGCTGCCCTCTGTGTTTTGGGGATGAAGAAGCCAAGACCCAGAGAAGTGGCTTGCTCACAGTGTTGTGGCTTTTTGTGAGCCGGGAACAAAGCCTTTTGCTGCCCCTGCCCATTCCGGCTCGTGGTAATGGTGGCCTGGGTTGATGACGGTGTTAAACCAAATCCCCAAACCCTACATGCTTCCTAAGCAGAGCTTAAAGTTCAGCTGGAAAATGTAAACACCCAGGAGGGGTCTCACTTGAGGAGGCCGGAGCCTGAGCCCTCTTGCTGGATCTCAGAGGCTGGGGATCGGGCTCCAGTGCAGAAATGCGTGGGGCGACGACGGAAAGAGACGTGCTGCGTGGGCTGCACACAGCGTGTTTCTGGTCCGCAGATCCCTCCAAGGCAAACATCGAATTCCTGAGAGTCAAAACGCTCGCTTGAGTTCCACCCCGGGTGTGAATGCAGATGGCGAGTTAGTCTTTGGTTTCTCCAAGTATGACCTTTATGGCCCAAGCTGCTTATTGACTTATGAGCTGATTAAAAGGAAGGAAAAAAAACCTCTCCCGGCTCAAACCACACATCAGGCTTTCTAAAGTTTAAACTTTGTTGAAATTCGGCAGCGGCCGGGCTGTGGTTGAAAAAGCGAGCTTGAGAGACACAGCCTGCCCTTTGAGGAGATGATGCAGGCCCCAGCCTTTAGCGCCGGGAGGGCGATGTCTCTCATCAAGTGGAAAGTTGTCTCTCTCACCCTTGGACTTCACTAAGTGAAGGTAGGAGTGGCCACTGGCTTCCTTTCCCTCAAAGTGGGCGCCGTTAGGCTGGGTTTGTTACTACAATTCAAAATCGGTCCCCCCAATATTTTCACCTTCTCGAATACCAGAGGGCAGTAGGGACTCTCTCCATGTGAAACAATCCATGATTGAGATATTTGTGATTTATCCAGTTTGAAATACTAAAATCAGGGTGTACAAAAGCATTTATTGAAGAGGCTGAGGTCTATCATATACCATGCGTCTAGCACACACAAGGCCCTGGGTTTGATCCCCAGCACAAATGAAAAGCAAAGTAAAAAGTGTTTATTGAAGCTGCATGTAGCGACACACACTTGGAATCCCAGCTACTTGGAAGCTGAGACAGGAGGGTCAGGAGTTGGAGGGCAGGGTGGGCAACAGCAAGATCCTGCCTCAAAACAAAATAAAAAGGGCTGAGGGTATAGCTCACACATTCCAGATTTAACTACCTCTGAAAAAGAAAGTCCCGCTTCATCTGCGTGAGGCTTTGGGGTAAATCTAAACACAAACCATAACACCCCTGATGCACTCATTACTTTGTTCCCCCATCCACTCATCTACTCAGCCTCCCGTCCACCAGTCCATCCATGCATTGTCCATCCATCCATCCACCACCCGCGTATGGATCCATCCATCCATGCATCCATGCATCTCCCCATGCAATACAGACTGCATTTCCTCTAAGCCTTAATGCACCGCAGAGGTTCCAACAGGAGTGTGTATATGGTATATGGGCAGTTGTAGGTATGGTGGGGCCTCCCTGCTCTAATTCCATCCCTTTTGCCGGGGGCTTCTCCTAGATCAGCCTCTGAGCACCGTATTCCCAAGCCCTGCCCCACCTTGCTGGCCTTGGCTGACACCCTTATTGATGCAGGCAGATCTGATGTGGACGTTTATCTGCAGCCACTGGTTGGTTCCCGCTGTCTTCCAGGGTGGAGGGTCTGTGCCGGTGGAGAGTCTGTGTTGGAAACAGCAGGCCTGGATCAGGGAAGGCTGAGTCCCTGGAGGAGAGAGCGTTCGAGCTCTGGGACGACATCAAGGGCCAGTGTCCTGATGTGGAGAATTGACTGGAACCAGCTTGGCCTTGGCCTCCCCTCAAGGGCCTGGAAGGTCGCAGGATGTTTCTGAGGTGCTTTTCTCCTGCCTCCACCAAGCCTGTGATCCATGGACCCCAGCTTGTCACAGAGGGTCCATTTGGAGGACATTGGGAAACACTCCCAGGGACTTTCACCAACAGAATCTTGGAATAACGGTTTTTAAAATTTAAAAAAATATTTCTCTATGAATAAAATATTGCAGAAAAGGCAGCTAATCAACTCAAAATCATCCCTGATTCACCATCTAGTGGTACCCACCGTGATACAGGATGTGGCCCCTTCAGGGCTCCATGTGCCTAAGGCACAGGGTCTCTCTGGGCAGGAGGAGAAGAGCCTGTGGTCACATGGTGAGGGCCAGATTGCTCCATGACTCTGGAAGCCATATGGAAAGAGTTGTGGGAAAGAGACCTGGGGTCAGAGCCCGACTGTGGTCACTTCCTACCTGTGTGGCCTCGGACAAGTCACCCAACTGCTCCAACATTACTTGCTCAGTGAAAGACAGGGAGCCGTCACTCTCCTTGTAAGATTGAGTGTGTAGGTGACTGACAGGCGACAGAAGCTACTACCTCCCAAGCACTTTGTCCCGTGAAACCGTATATTAAGCAGCAGGGAACATGGATTTCTTATGACTGGTGAAGTGACTCTTTGAAAAGCGCTTGCAAGTTCACAGAACTCAGCGCTGGTGAGGGCTGTGTGAGTGGGTGGGGATGCCCTCTCATTGGCTGCTGGCAGGAGGGAGCTTCATTGGCACATTTTTTTTTCCTGGAGAGCAGTGATGTGTTATGTACCAAGAAATTTTAAAAACAGCCCCGAGGCCTCCACTGCAGCCCAGTCACGCTCCTGTGACTGAGCTGCAGGAAGCTCCAGCAAGGTGCGCACAGTGATGTTCATTCATGGCGCTGCTGTCAGCACAAACATGGCAAACGAGCTCATGCCCACAGCAGGGCATGTGCCTCTAACTCTGACCTGGCCTTTGCACAGACATAGTCTGGATGTTGGCAGAAGGACCAGCACTTAGTATGTTTCGGTGATGCAAATCTAGAAGTTTGTGATACATCTTTGAGTCGAAACCCCAAGTTCCAAGGGCCAAGTGAGGGACTGTTCAGTGATCTATGTTTCTTTCTTTCTTTTTGGAGACAGGATCTTGCTACGTAGTTCAGGCTGGACTTTAACTCACTATGTGGTCCAGCCTGGCTTTGAACTCACAGTGATTCTCCTGCCTCAGCCTCCTGAGTGCTGGGATTACAGGCATGTGCTACCACACCCAACTGAGACTTCATATTTATAAGAATGTATACATAGGGCTGGAGGGTTAGCTCAGTGGTTCCGGCGCCTGCCTCGCAAGCGCAAGGTCCTGAGTTCGATCCCCGGTAACCACATAGAATGCTGGGTGTGGAGACACGCCCACCAACAATCAACACCGTCCGCATACTACAATGCCGGACGTGGTGGCTCATGCCTGTCAGCCCAGCGCTCGGGAGGCAGAGACAGGAGGATTGCTGAGTTCACGGTGGCTTGCCTGGGCACCATAGTGAGCTCAGGGCCAGGCTGAACTACAAAGCGAGACCCTGTCTCAAAAAAGCAAAAAAAAAAAAAAAAAAAGAATGTATACATATCCATATTTATACGGAAAATGTTCTGGAAGATTTCTGAGACCCTTTTCCCTGGTTTAAAAGACATCCTCAGTTCTTTACACTAAGACCTCTTAAGCCAGATTCAGGAGGCCTTGGGGTAGTACTCAAACAGCCCAAAATCTATTGGGGGAGAAACAAAGGCAGCATCTGCCCTCCACAGAGCACCGCACAGTGGGGTCCAGACACAGAGAGGCTCCCACTCAATTTACCCAGGAAGGGGGACCATTTCTTACCCCAGTGAGCCAAAGCGTTTAGGCTTCCACAGAGGCAGGAGAGCTCAGGTGAGAGCCAGTTCTTTACCCAGGCTGGGCAAGACACAGAAGGGCCCAGGTTAGGCTGAGGAGGTCACAGCCATCGGGACTTGCTGAGTACGGAAGGACAACCTTCTGCGCCACCCTTCAGTGCCACCCCAGTGCCGAGTGGACAGAAATCTCAATCATGTTACGTTCTTCAGGCGCTTGGCCTGGGGGAAATAGACAAACCAGCCTCACGTGACGGGAAGGAGGAGAGGAAGGTGACCCAGAGGGGACAGGGCTCCCCTGGGCTTGTGGGCAGCAGCTTTGTTCGCTTCTGTAGCTGCTTCTCTGTTTTCCAACCCACAGGGGGAAGGGAACGGCCCAGGGGACCCTGGCTTCTCATGGTTACTGGTCAGGAGGCCTGATGGGCAGAGACTGGAATCAGTCCTGTTTTCTGAGTCTCATGCCCACTCCAAGCCTGAAAGGGGTGGTAGTGCTCCGGGCCCCAAAGCTCCCACGGTCACAGCAAGCTAATTTTTAGGGCTACGGCTGTTCCTTGGACACAGGGTGCGATGGGGCGTTGGTTGACAGGCCCCAGATCCCCACTCCAGCCACGAAGGGGTGATTCCAGCCTTCAGCTGACGCCTGCCAGGCCCTGTATGTTGCACACACAGCTTGTATCAAAAGACCGCCATTTTTACTGTAATGTCAGGAAATAGAAACCTCCCAGTACGTGCTGCCCGGCATGCCCTTGGGGTGGGGTGGGGCCCGGGTGCGCATCCCCACTGTGAGACGGGAAAGTGTCTGGCAGCGCTGTCACACAGCGCAGGTGACTCACTCACTGTCCATGACTCACAGGCCTGCGGGCCCTGAGGTCCTGCCCTGCACATCCTCTGAGGTGGAGGCTCTTCCCAGCCTGGCCTCCATCCCCATCCCCGCAAGGGCAGCCCGTTCCCTGGGGAGGGGAGTGGGGGGCCCTAGAGGAACTCCCCAGCCTGTGAAACAGAGGTGGCTTTGGGATCTTGTTTTATGGACAGATTTCCTGAGCATATGTTTCAACTCAGCCCTCCAACTGGACTAGCAGAACAGAGAATTTGTCCCCAGCCCCAACTTCCGGCATCTCCTCAGGAATCTGTGATTGTGCAAAGTGAGGCTGTGGAGCTGAGGATGAGGAATACTCTGTGGGGAGCAGAAATTTCCAGTTACACAGTGGGAAGGAGGCCCAGGACTGCTCTGTTACACAACAGTGGCAAGCAGCTCCAAAAATCTCGGTCCCTTAAAGCTGTACAGGTTTACTTTTTGACTATAATTACTTGTCCCTCACGGATCTGCGGGGGTCCAGCCTGTCTTAGTCAAGGAGTCAAGAACCATCATTTGGAACTGGGACAGTTGTCACAGGAAAGTGTAGTCAGACAGTTGCTAATTTACTATGGTTTTATTTAGGGTCTTTCAAATTTACAGGGAGCAAAAGCAATACATGTTCAGAGGGAACCGAACTTGTGGGACCTGGCTCCTCTCTGAGCAGCGATGAACCATGCGACCCCTTCTGGTGACTGCAGCTCTCAGCTCACCCCAGAATCAGGAGGGCGCAGCGACACTCTACAGCATGGCGTGTAGCTGGCCGCATGTTGGCAGGTTTGACTTGATATTTTCAGGATACAATGGCTCTCTTCCTAAGTCAGGGAGGATCTGTACTGACTTTAAAGGTGTCTACTTGGAAGAAATACTCCTCATTTCCAAGAAAGGAGAACCACGTGGCCCCACCTCACCTCCAGGGCGGGAAGTCACCCCTTCCCACTGTCCCCGAGAGAGGGCCAGAGGACTCCTGCACTCAACCAGATGACAGGGAACATGGCAAGTTTCTGGCACAGATCTCTGGGCCCCAGGAATTCTGAGACAGGAGACAGCATCACACTAGCTTTCTGGAGGAGGTGAGGTCAGAGGTCAGCCTCTGAGGAGAGCATGGCATCAAATCTGAATTTATATGGGGGAGAGAGAGACAGAGGTAGCCTAGCTAGCAAAAGCATGAATTGAGGTTCGGTTTATTTCATCCTCTGGACCAGGCACTGGGGGGAATCTGGAGAAAGGAAGGCAGCACCCACAGGTGGACATCTCAGGGTATAGGATATGCAGTTCTTACCTTTGGGGTAAGAATGGGGAGTCCCTGATCTGAAAGTGAACATGGGACCCCCCCACTCTTGTTGCAGGTTGCTTATCCTAGCAGGAAGCCCAGCACAGGGTGGTGGAGGAGTCTAGGGGAAAGAGTTAGAGGATTCAGTCCTCCCAGGCCCAATCAGGGCTGCTCACGGAGGAGCCGTAGACAGGCCCTACCTGACTGCCAGGAAGGCTGTGTTGACTAACAGAAGTGCTAAGAATCAGCATTAACAATAGGTTGTTGGAAAACCTGGGCCTGCACATTGGTTAGCTGGAAGTCAAGGCCCCAAGGATGGCCTGAAGATTGGAATTCTCCTTCCTCCCAGAGGTGATCACTGGAGCCAATACCCAGTAATGAATGAGCCTTTCCCGAAAGGGCAGCTCCTGGGAAGGAGGCAGGAGCAGGAGCAGGGAGGTGGAAGAGAGCGGTGGGGCTGTTGGGCAGGGTGCAGAGGGAGAGAGCTGCGCAGGGTCAGGAAATAAGGTGCAGCCCCTCCTGGGGTGGAGAGCCCCATAATCCATCCCAGGGTGCTCTGGTGCCCAGTGAGGACTCGAGGGGAGGATCACTGAGTCTCTGGGTAGAGACAACCAGTGCAGTATCTGGTAACCACTGAGTGCTCAGTGTGCGGCAGCAGTTACTCAATGAGAAAAGAAACATGCTGGGAAGGAGGTGCACAGCTGTAACCCTTGCACTCTAAGAGGGTGAGGAAGGAGTATTGAAAGTGTGAGATCTCCCTGGCCAGCTTAGTGACTTAGAAAGAACTTATCTCAAAAATAAATAAAATAAGGGGCCGGAGGGTTAGCTCAGTGGTTCCAGCGCCTGCCTTACAAGCGCAAGGTCCTGAGTTCAATCCCCAGTAACCACATACAATGCTGGGCATGGAGATTCACGCCCACCAGCCATCAGTACCACATACCACAGCGCTGGGCATGGTGGCTCACCCTGTAATCCCAGCACTCGGGAGGCAAAGACAGGAGGATTGCTGAGTTCCAGGCTTGCCTGGGCTACACAGTGAGCTCAGGGTCAGCCTGAACTGCAAAGCGAGACCCCGTCTCAAAAATAAATAAATAAAATATGTATATATTGTTTTGGCTATGTCTAGATGTGCCCCCAAAGCCTTATGCAGTCATAGGTAGGGCTTTTCAGAGGTGGCTGGATCTAGAGTGTGTGATGCTGGGATTGATTCATGGTGCCATGCTAGGATCAAGGGCATTAGGATTAAGGGTGTGAGTGCTGCCTGCCCTAGTACTTTGGATAAGATACAGGGATAGAAAGAGCTGTGTTCTCATCCCTTTGCTTACTTTGCTGCCTTCTGCCCACCATGAACTGTTTATCCTTTGCGATGCCCCTCTGCCATCCACCTTGCCTTGGAGCCAGCTGACTATGGACTGAAACCTTCTCTTACCTCTGAATGCTGTGCATGGACCCTCTGCAGACAGCATCAGACCTGAAGCCAAAGATGGCAAGGACATGACAGATAAGTAGGCAGAAAGAACCTGGGTCCTCAGGATGAAGCTGCCTACCTTGCAGTTTCTTGGTATGTGAAATAATAGCTTTCTTATTGCATGGGCCCCTATGAATCCATTTTTATATTACTGAGTTACATATTTCCTTATTGCTTCTTGTTTCACTAAAAAACAGGTGAGAAAAGTATATTTTATCTCCCATGTAAGAGTATCTCATATCTGGCTTGCATGGTGCCTAAGATGTTGTTCTTTTACCTTTCTTTATCATAAGATTGTCCCTCTTGGAATTCAAAACCTCCCAAGAGGGCAAGATGAGGAGGTTCAAAGAACAAGCACTTCACCCTCCAGACATACCATCCTGCTACCAGGCTCCTTATGGAGTGTTTGCTCTTGTCTTGGGCAGACATAAAAGAATCATAGGAAGTGTCCCTTGCTGCTTGTGCTCGAGGGCCTAGTGTCGTTACACTATCATTGGAATCAGGAGTGTTTTATGTGCAATCTTTTTTTTTTTTTTTTTTTGAGACAGAGTCTTACTTTGTAGTTCAGGTTGGCCCTGAGCTCACTATGTAGCCCAGGAAAGCCTTGAATTCAGCAATCCTCCTGCCTCTGCCTCCCCAGTGCTGGGATGACAGGTGTGAGCCACCCTTGCCTGGCATTGTGGTATGAGGAACTGATTGCTGGTGGCTGTGGATCATCATGCCTGGTATTGTTGTATGTGGTTACCGGGGATCGAACCAGGTACCTTGTTCTTGCTAGGCAGGCACCAGAACCACTGAGCTAAATCTCTGGTCCATTTTATGTGCAATCTTGTGTTAGACAACACTGTTGAGTGACTGAAAGTCTGCTGTCTCTTTGCTTTGGAATGTCTTGGGCTCCCTCAGTGTACAGAAGTAGCAGAGTGAAACTCTGCTGCTGCAGGCTGGTGATCTGCTTTCTATCAGGGGACAATGGAGACCTGTTCCCTCTGTGACTTCCTCCACTCAGCTCTTCCCCTGGGATAAAAGCTGCATTATGTGGAGCTGATTAAGAAGGGTACTTTGGGGCCGGAGGGTTAGCTCAGTGGTTCCAGCGCTTGCCTCGCAAGCGCAAGGTCCTGAGTTCAATCCCTGGTAACCACGTACAATGCTGGGCATGGAGACTCACGCCCACCAGCAATCAATACCACATACCACAGTGCCGGGCGTGGTGGCTCACGCCTGTAATCCCAGCACTCAGGAGGCAGAGACAGGAGGATTGCTGAGTTCGAGGCTTGCCTGGGCTACATAGTGAGCTCAGAGCCAGCCTGAACTACAAAGCGAGACCCTGTCTCAAAAAAAAAAAAAAAAAAAAAGAAGGGCACTTTGTAGGTTCCAGAGGAGGAAGATGAAAAGGCTCCTCTCCCCCCACAATCCAGGCACCTGGGCCACTAACCTGCTGTCCCTTGTCTGGGTCTGAGGTGCCAGCAAAGGGGGCCACGATGGCCAGGGAGGGATGTTGTTCTGTCCAGAGAACACTTAGCTTGTTTCCTGTGCTTGAGCAACGTGCCCTGGACAAGTGAACTTCAGTTAAGACCTTAATGGTTAGCCAGGTGTGGTGGCGCATGCCTGAGATCCTAGCACTCTGGAAGGATGAGGCAGGAGAATCAATAGTTTAAGCCCAAAGCAGGGAAATTAGGGACTTAATGAGACCCTATATCAAAAAAATATATATATATATATATTTTTTGTCTGGAGATTTAGTTCAGTGGTTCTGGCATCTGCCTAATAAGCACGAGGTCCCTGGTTCGATCCCAGTAACCACATACCACAATGCCAGGCATGGTGACTCACACCCACCAACAATCAGTACCAACACCACAACACTGGGCGTGGTGGCTCACGTCTGTAATCCTAGCACTCGGAAGGCAGAGGCAGGAGGATTGCTGAGTTCGAGGCTTGCCTGGGCTACATAGTGAGCTCAAGGCCAGACTGAACTACAAAACTAGACCCCGTCTCAAAGAAAAAAAAATTAAAAAGAATTTTTTTTTTAAAGTATAGAGATGTAGCTCAGGGTGAATCAGGTCCTGGACTTGATCCCTAGTACTAAAAAGAGAAAGAAAAAGAAAAAATGTCTTGGAGGCTGAAGTCTCTTGCTATGCACGAAGAGTCCTCTGAGAGGAAGGTCTCTTCTCTGTGGGGAAAACCGCGTCAGTTTGAGGCAAGATGGACAGGAGGAGGCAGGGCTCTTTGGGACATCGCATGGCCAGTCTCATTTCCCACGGAGGCTTCTTGTTTGCAGCTGTTGATCTTGCTTTCCGTGGGTGGCCAGCAGAAAGCTGCTAGAGGAGACCAGAGACCCAGAGGGCGCCCTCTGCGGTTCACTGAGGTCTAGCACCCTGGTCATTTGTGTGATCAAAGGCTGCTTGCCTGACCCTCTGTCCCACTCTCCTCTTTCACACAATAGAGAGAGTCGCTGGGCCTGTGGAGTGGCAGGGATGTTATAAGAGATGGTATTGAAGGAACACGTGGGTTTGGCATGTATGCACCAGGTGCCCAGTTCTGGGGGCAGAGTAACATGAACTCACTTTGTCTGGGGCCACAGCTGGGCTCGCCCAGGGGTCTCAGTGGCGAACTGTGTCGAGGTTCCAAGGTGTTTATGTGTCCTCTGTTCTCACACATCAGGTCTGTGGTCTTGTGTCAAGTTTTCCCCTTGATAGGTTCCCAGGACTTCGGGAGGCGTGGGGAGCAGTTGAGCAGTGACCCCACAACAATTGTGTGCAAGGGGACAAATATATTTTCCTCTGGCCCTGCCTGAGGTCAACCAGCGCCTCCTAGTCTGGGAGACTAGGCGAGGGTGGTCAGAGAGAGGCTGGCTGGAGCGAGCACAGGGTCACCCGGCTGTGCAGAGGGGAGGATCAGGCAGACAGCCCTGTGCCTCGCTGGTCTCAGCCCAGCGTCTTTTCAAGCTGTGCCCTGAGTGCTGCTCCCACACAGGAGTAGATTCCAGGCCTGGGGATACTGCCCGTCATACTCAGGAAGGTTCCACTCTTGGTCTGTCCTTTGCTCACAAGGAAACCCAGGGGCTGACGTGCACAGGAGGCCTGGGCACCGCTTTGTATTGGGCCTAAAATATTCCCAAGGAGCCACCTATCTTCTCACTGCCCTTCTGACCTGACAGCCCTTGCACAAGTCAGATTAAGCTATGGAAAAGTCCACCTCTGAGCCAGGCATGGTGATGCCTGAGGCTGAGGTAGGAGAATCACAAGATCCAGTACAGCTCACACAACTCAGTGGTTTAGTGAGACTCTATCTTAAAATTTAAAAAAAAAAAAAAGGCTAGGGATGAGCTCTAGATGATCTCTTTTTTAGTTTAGCACCACTATAACCATATTGGTAAAGAAAATCTTTTTGAGGAAAAATCACCAGCCACAGTCTTACCAACCATGATCACTTTTCCTGTTTTATTCCAGTCTTGGTCAGAGAGGAACCCAGCTCATGCCACTCCAACCTATGTCCTGCTTGTAACCCTGAGTCAGGAGCCTCTGCGGCCCCTTTGCTGCCCCTCCTGGCCCACCAACTACCTTCTCCAGCTCTCCGGCCTTTGGAGGCAACGCCGCCACACTCTACCCATTTACTCCCATTGCCTCTGGCTTTGGTGAGGTGTGGCCAACAGGGGGCGCCAGCCTGAGCCTGTGAGGAGGAAGGAGGCCAGGCTGGGGCCTCTTTGTACAGCTGTACTGCCGAACAGAACTCCAGAGCTGTGGACATCTTTTCCTCAAGGGTCTCAAGGCTGGAAATCCATGATCAAGGGAAACCTTAATTTCTTCTGTGGTCCTTCTCCTAGGCTTGCCGGTGGTTGCCTTCTGCCTACGTGTTTGTGTGTGTGTGTGTGTGTGTGTGTGTGTGTGTGTGTGTGAGAGAGAGAGAGAGAGAGAGAGAGAGAGAGAGAGAGAGAGAGAGAGAGAGAGAGAGAGTGTGTGTGTGTGTGTGTGTGTGAGAGAGAGAGAGACCCAGGTGTCTCCGTGTGTACAGATTCCCTCTTGTTTTTTTTTTTATTTGTTTTTGAGACAGTCTTGTTATGTAGCCCAGACTGGCCTCGAACTCCTGCCTCAGCCTCCTGAGTGCTGGGATAACGGGCATGTAGGATTGGCACTGGCCTCAGATTTCCTCTATTTGCAAGGATGCCAGTCTGACTGAAGTGGGCCCTGACTTGTTTAGTTGAATCGCTTTTGCAGGGCTCTGTCTCCAGATGTAGAGACCTCGGAAAGTACTGGGGATTAAGGTTTCAGCATATGGATTTGGGGGAGTACATGCAGGCTCCACAGCCTCCTGTCTCCCCTGCCTCCTGGAGTTGGAGGTGCTGGGTGTCACCTCTGTGCTCCTCTCAGCTTGCCCGCGCTTCTGTCAATGGTCCTTTCCTTGGCCTCTGCTCAGGATACCTGTTTTGAGAGAGCCTTTTCCTGCAGGTGACAGGCTCAGGGTCCTTCAGGACTTCAGGGAGGTAGAAGCCACACCTTGTCATTTACTGAAAACCTGAGGGGACAGAGGGGATGAGGTCATGTGACAAGATGGCACATGATTTAAACAGCGTGTTCCACCAACTCTGAGACACTGAGGAGTCCTCCTCCCTCACAGTAACTAAACAGACACCAGTACCCCAGGCAGTAGCCCCACCCCTAACATTCCTGCCGTTGCTGTTCTAACCTGCAGGTCAGGTGGCTCTGCGACACTGCTTCCTTTTAGCCCCCCCAGGCCATCTGTGGGGCTCGCATTTCCCAAGAGGCTCTTTCAGGACACTCTGCCACCACCGTGGGAAGTAACAGATTTTCCCTTCTGCACTGTAGCCTCTTTTTCACCTACTTATTGCGGCACTTTTTCCACGTTTTACGCAGCATCCTTTTATTTATCTGATCGGGCCTCTGTTGTTGAATATTCATAGCGTTTATTCTCCATCAAACAAACCAATCGTTTTCTTCTTCATTTCCCAGATCTCAGTTGTATATGGTTAAAATAAAGAATGAACAAAGGGGGGGGTTCCACATATTGCTTTGTTTATTGCTAGATCAAGGTGATTTTTTTTTTTCCTTGGGCTCACAACGCTTAAAGAGAGGAAGAACAGGCACAGATCTGACAGGGAATGCACTCTGTAGACGAGGCACGTGTCGCATAGGGAGAGAGTTGCAAAACTATGAGTCTAGTCGGCAAGTTGAGATAGAAGCTTGTGTAAGTTAGAGCTGTTCCTTTGTGCGAGTAGCTCTCAGGCCCCCAACACAGTCGCCATCCACAAGGACACATGAGGCCCTTGCACATAGATGCTGGCGCCCCATAAGAGGTGAGGCTCTCAGGCTGGCCCAGTCAGCAGGACCTCACAAAAGCAGGATTTGCTTAAGTCCGGGCCCTGATACACCACGTGGTATCATCTAGCAACATCTTAGAACTGGCACTAAAGAAACACATTCATCCTTAAAATCCAATATTTTCAGAAACTGATTAGATTTTCAGAAATATAACACCATTTCATACCTTAAGAAACTTGAGATTCCTGTACAGACTTTAGAAAACATTGTCCTAAGAGCCTAAATAAAGTGAGAAGATAGAATTATCAAAGTGGGAAGATAGTCTGTTTTATAAAACTTGGAAAGTGACTCACACCAATAGGAGCAGCAACTAGAGGGGTGGATTGATGAGATACAGTGGCCAAGGGAACTTCCCTCCATCCTCTGAAGGTTAGAAGTGTATTGTATTTTGTGTTGCAGCCTTGTGAATTAAACCCAAGGCCTTTGTGTGAGTTCTATCCCCATCTCTTACAGTACCTTTTCATTTCTGAGACAGAGTCTCACTAAGTGGCTAAGTTGCCCACGCTGGGTTTAAACTTGTGATCCTCTTACCTCAGCCTCCCAGAGAGCAGAGATTACAGATGTGCACCACCGTACCTGGCTTGAAGGTGAGATAATTGAGTTCGCTGAAAGAAGCTCACAATGGATGGGTTAGCAGGAGAAAGGCATACTCATTCCTTAACGTGAAAGTGTTGGAATCACACAAAACATAACACTCAGAGAAGGAAAAGGGGATTTGGGCAATTTTGAGTTTTTTGGGTTTTTTTTTTTTTTTTTGAGACAGGATCTCGCTTTGTAGTCCAGGCTGGCCTTGAGCTCACTGTGGAGCCCAGGCAAGCCTCGAACTCAGCAATCCTCTTGCCTCTGCCTCCCAAGTGCTGGGCTTACAAGCGTGAGCCACCATGCCTGACAAGAATAAATTATTTTTAGGGGAGATGAATGGGCCTGAAGAATTAACAATAGCCTGGGACAAAGTTTGCCTGGGCTCTGGGTGTGGTAACAACTCCAGTCTTTCTTCCCAGATTCTCAGCAGGACCTTCTGAGGTTGATCTGAGGGTCCTGTCCCCACAGGGCCCTTAGCCTGCCTCCCTGTCCTCCTGCTCTCTGACCCAGTATCCTCACCTCAATCTGCCTCCCAAGTCCATATTTTGAAACCATGAAAGAAAAATTTAAAAAAATCATTTAAGAAAACATGTGTAATCTACTGGAAATTTTAAAGCAATGAGTCATCATGCTCTTGGTCCCCCTCAGATTCCTGTCTCTTATGTAAGACTGAGTCACTTTCGGTGAGATCTGTGCATTGCAGGGAAAAAAATCAGAATGAGAGAGGCGGAGGAAAGCTGTCGCTGTAAGGACTGCAGAGGCTCTGTATTAACATCCAAGGGCCCCCTGCGCCAGTCTGTGCCCCCTCCCCCAGTCTTCCTTCTACTTCATTCGGACCCAAAGCGCAGGACTATCTGTCATCCTGCTGCCCTGGCTCGGGGACACTGTCACTGGGGTCGAGGGCCGGTGGGGATGCTCCTACCCCCCTCCAACAAGCACATCCTGAGTAAGGCTGTGACTCTGCTATGCACACGTCCCAGAGCCCCAGAAGTGGATATGACATGTCTGGGGTCTGGCTTCCAGGCTGGGTTCTGGTTATTTTTGGTTTTCTTAGGAAAATACTGAGGATGTAGAATAGGGTCCAGGGGGATAAAGAACTGCAGGCATCTCAAGGGAGCAGGATGTGGGAGGCCGTTTCCTGGAGGAATGAAGTTGCTCTCTGAGAATCTGACCATGAAACTGACATAGAAATCAAAACAGACAGGGCCAAGGTCATCCCAAAATGAGACAGAAGGGGTCCCAGGCCTCGAGGGGGGTGTAGAGAAGGGTTGATCCCTGGGCAGGGGCCACACCCTTCTCACACTGTCCCCCCCAGTGATGACCTTGTCTCTGTTGCGGACACAGTGCCTCACATAGCTGTCACCCCAGATTGTAGGTCAGTCTCACAAGCACAGTCCCTTTCTCTGAGTGCAGGTACCCAGGCCTGTGCCAGAGAGCTGTGCCTCCGACACCGAGCAGTGAGGAGGCAGCCAAGTGCATGCCAGGTTCCTGGTCATGAGTGAGGCCTGCTTCGGTGCTGTCAGATTCTCTCTGTCCACCGGAGATGGCCAGGTATTCCGGAGAGGCCTGGAGGTGGTGAAGCTCTTGGTAAATGGCACCTGCTGGAATCCACTGGCTTTCCCAAGGGCCATTCCCAGCACCCCCAGAGAGCTCACCCCACTTTTCTTCTAATTACATGAGCTGTGCTGTCCAGTAAGGGGCCACTGGACACTTTTGTTGTTGAATGCTTTAGATGTGCCCAGTCTGAATTGGGTTGTGCTGTAAAGGTTAGAGCAATCTGAAAGGCAGGAGGCTCTAAAGTTCCAAAGTTGAACTCCAGCCTGGGCAACATAGTGGCTGTGAAACCCTGTCTCAAAATAAAAAAAATTAAAAGGGCTGAAGATTTAGCACAGTGCAAAGGCCCTAGGTTGGATCCTTAGTAATGAAAAGAAGATCTGTTGGAATTTAACAGTTATATAAAAATATTTCTTGGGGCCAGAGATTTGGCTCAGTGGTTCTGGCTCCTGCCTCGCAAGCGCAATGGTCCTGAGTTCGATCCCCGGAAACCACATACAATGCTGGGCGTGGTGACTCAGGCCTGTAATCCCAGCACTCGGGAGGCAGAGACAGGAGGATTGCTGAGTTCGAGGCTTGCCTGGGCTACATAGTGAGCTGAGGGCCAGCCTGAACTACAAAGCGAGACCCTGTCTAAAAAAAAAAAAAAAAAAAAAATCTATCGTTGAGACAAATTCAGTTTCCTTTTTATACTTTTTGCAAGATGTGGCTATTGGAAAATATTAAATTGCATATGTGATTCATTTATGGCTTGCCTTAGGTTTCTATTGTTCAATGTTGCTCCTGTTTTACTTTTAATTTTTATTATTACATGTATGCAGAACACAAATATTACATTCATTGTAGGGGAGGGAGTTTGCACAGGAACATAACACATCTTAATTCCTTTTATGCTCCCATCCCTTCCCTTCTTCCCACAGGCAAAGCTGGTTAGAGTGAATAAGAGCTTGAAACCTGGGGCCTGTTTGTGGGATCCTGGGCTCGGCATCTGGAGGAAGGAGGGGGTGAGCATGGCAGCCAAAAGTTGCAAAGACAGGGAAAGGTTTTCTGCTCACCAACTGCACCAGCTTCTTACATCAGCATCTCAAGGCTAAACCGGAGGGACAGAGGCCTCAAACGGATGGCAAGAGGGGCCAAGGAAACATTTATGCCCAGGATGGGGGAGTCGTTTGCCACCCCTGCACTGTCACAGTGCTGCTCATAGGATCCGGCCTAGGGAAGGCCAGCTCCTGTCCTTTTCAGGTGGGGTGAGCCAGACCCCCGCTTCCTGCTCTTACAGAGGCAGCGACCCACTGCCAAGCCAAAGCTCTGTGAATCTTGTGGGCTAGGCTATGTGGGAGTGGGGGTCACCGGCTCCAGAGTTGGAGGGCTGGGGTGAGAGTGAGGAGAGAAGCCATCTGGGTGACTCAGACCTGGTTCATGTTTTCTTTGAGTGGATGTGGGATTCTTATTTTATTTTTAATTTTTATTAGGATGCGTTTGCAGTAGATAATTATATTCCTTATATGGAGTTGGTATGTAGCATATCTTTTTTTTTTTTTTTTTTTCAGTACCAGGGATTGAACTCAGGCCCTTGTTCATCCAAGGTTGGTGCGGTACCACTTGAGCTAAATCCCCAGCCCCCTATGTAGCATATCTTAATTCCTTTCTCATCTTCTTTTTCTCCTCTCCCTCCTCACTCCTTCCATCTCTTGATCTCCTGCCCATTTGAGAAAGATCTATCTCCTTACTGCTTATTATCTATTTTTATTTTGCTCTTTAAAAGGGCCAGAAATATACACTGGAGAATATAATAAATGGTACTAGGGAAACTGGCTAGCCACACACAGAAGATTGAATCTAGACCAGACTCATATCTCTATGTACTGAACTTAAAATCAAAATCAATCAAGGGCTGGGGAATTTAGCTCATACTGCACCAACCTTGGATGCACAAGGGCCAGAGTTTGATCCCCAGTACTGCAAAAAAAAAAAAAAATCAAAATCAATTAAAAAAACTGAAGCTTAAAGCAGAAATACTTAATCTGCTGAACATAGAACAAGTAAACACTTTGAAGTTCTCAGCACAGGCAAGGACACAGGCTCACACCTGCACTGAACCATCCAGGGCAGAGGACCCTGTGCAACTGGGATTGCACAGGAGCTAGTACCAAGAGTCAACAAATAGGATCATATCAAATTAAAAAGCTTCTGCACAGCAAAAGAAGCAACCAACAGACTGAAGAGAAAAATTACTGAATGGAACAAATGTTCTGCCTCAAGGGACTAGTATCTAGAATACATAAAGAACTAAAAAGAAAATTAGACCCTAAAATAAAAGACCCAGTCAAAAAATGGGCAACTGAAATGAACGGGTAGGACCAGGTGGGATGGTGCAGACCTGTAATCCCAGCACATGGGAGGCTGAGACTCCTGTCTCACCACAAGTTTGAGACCCACCTGGACTATGTAGCAAGATTCTATCTCAAGAAATAAAGATAGATAGATAAACAGACAGATAGATAGATGATAGATAGATAGGTAGATAGATAGATAGATAGATAGATAGATAGATAGATAGATAGATAGATAGATAAAAGAAATGAACAGACACAACAGAAAAAGAAGTGAAACTGGCCAATAAATGCCTCATGAGGGCCGGAGATTTAGCTCAGTGGGTCCGGCACATGCCTAGCAAGAGCAAAGTCCCTGGTTTGATCCCTGGTAACCACATACAACAATTGTGGGCGTGGTGACTCATGCCCAGCAGCAATCAGTGCCACATACCACAATGCTAGGCATGGTGGCTCATGCCTGTAATCCCAGCACTGGGCAGGCGGTGAGGACTGCTGGAGAGAGGCTGGAGGACTGCTGAGTTTGAGTCTTGCCTGGAGTACATAGTGAGCTCAAGGCCAGACTGAACTACAAAGTGAGACCCTGTCTCAAAAATGAATGAATGAATGAATGAATGAATGAATGAATAAATAAGCGTTGGGGGTATAGATCAGTGCAAAGGTTCTGAATTTAATCCGTAATATTGCAAAATAAAGGGGGAGGGTTAGACTTTCAGTACTGTTTTCATTTGCCTTTCTGTAATGGCCAGTGACACTGATTCTTTTTTTTTTTTTTTTTTTTTTTGAGGCAGGGTCTTGCTTTGTAGTTCAGGCTGGCCCTGAGCTCACTATGTAGCCCAGGCAAGGCTTGAACTTAGTAGTCCTCCTACTTTGCCTTTTGAGTGCTGGGATTACAGGCATGAGCCACTACGCCTGGCATTGTGGTGTGTGGCACTGATTGCTGGTGGGTATCTACACCTGGTATTGTTGTATGTGGTTACCAGGGGTCAAACCAGGGGCCTTGTGCTTGCTAAGCATGAGGTGGAACCACTGAGCTAAATCTCTGGCCCCCTAACCCTTTTTATTTTGAGGCTGAGTCACTAAATTGCCCAGGTTGGACTAGAAGTTGCAATTCTGCTTCAGTCTTCCAAAGTGCTGGGATTACAGGCGTGAACCACCATGCCTGGCTGGGCGCATTGTTCTTTTTATGGATGTTTACTGAGTTCCACAAAGCTGCAAGGCAGCTTGGGTCTAGGCTCTGGGGCACGGCGGTTCCCAACACTTTATTAAACCCGGTGAGAGGGTTAGCCCTGCCTTTCCTATCTCTGGGCAGGGTGCCCAGCTCTGCAGTGCTGGGGGCTCACACCTGCACTGAACCATCCAGGGCAGAGGCCCCTGCACATATGTCCCTCTGACTGAAACAGGGCCCAGTACCACCCTGCCCGCTGCGGGGAGTCTGGCTTCTCCCTCTTCATGTCTGCTCTGTATCTCTGCTCCAGAGTTTAGAAAATGTCATTGTGAGCAGTCAGTCCTGTGAGCAGCTGGGAGAGTCAGGAGAGGTTTGCAGCAGGGGCCCCGGGGCCTGGCGGCTCAGCTCACAGCTGGTCAGAGCAGCTCTGTCAGCCTCCGCCTGTCCCTGCTCCCCCAGCCTCCTCAGCCTCACCTTGGGGACTTGGAGGTTTTAAAAGGTGGAGAGGCAACGAGACGCTTTCTTATCCCCAGAGGTCCCCCCACCTTCACACTTATTTTAAACAGGAATCGAAAGAATGCTCACTGTGTATTACTTGGTCACAACAAGAGAACTGAATCCTCAGCTCCACAGGAAGATACTGCCCAGTGGTGGGTGATGCCAGGTTGCTCCCCTGAATGCCTGAATGCCTGAGGGGAGGGGGAGGGAGAGGGGGAGGGGGAGGGGGCAGAGGGAGAGTGCCGCCCCACATCCTGTTTTCCCTAGGGCTTCAGAACCTAAATCACTGTCTCTTCTAGACTCTTGGCCACATTCCCATTTACTGGGAGAGTTGCACATGGACTTTAACTCCAGCAATGGGACATGGGTAAGCTAGGGGTGGGAGGGCCTTGAGATACCCTTGAGATGGAGTCGGGTCCCCAGGGTGTCTGCAAACTGACACCCTGGGCACTGGCTATGCCTAGGGAAGCCAGGGCCAGGAGACAGATGGCTTCTTCCTATCTTCCCAGCCTTATGGCTCTTATAATTAGTACTGAAAAAACATCTTTCCCTTTCTTCAGTTCTTTGAAAAAGCAAGATTGGCCTAAACACAAAGTGATCATTTGGGTCTTTTCAAAGCAGAAAAGAGAGAGATGACCTTTTGAGAATAATGCTTCATTTCCGTAATTTCTACGCCTTCTACCTCCCACCTCTGGGGCCCCCAGCTCTTGGTTGACTTGTACTTGAGGAGATGGGAGATGAGATAACACTCTGGATTTCAAAGGCATCTCCCCAGGGCCCATTTCTCACAAAGCGCCACCTCCAGGCCCCAGCTGCTGGCTTCAGATCAGAGGCAGCCGTAAATCCTCCAGTCCACACCAGGCTGTGCTCTGGGGCTCACCCATTGCTCAGATGCTGGCTGCAGGGTTTGGCCAACATCAGTTGAGCTAGAAGCCGGTGTGCATAAGCACCTTTATATGAACGGACCTCATTATCTAAGAGACTGTATCCAGTCAGGCCCATTAACAACAAAACGCCAGTGTTTCCCTGGGAGGTCACAGCCCTCCCCAGGGACAGCTGATACTTCATTGATGGCACTAATGTCCTCCAGAGGGCTTTGTTGTCTATCTGATTTTTGGTCGGCTGCTGGGGATCAACCCTAGGGCCTTCACATCCCCAGCCCTCTCATTATTTTTTAAATTTTGAGACAGGTCCTTGCAAAGTTGCTAAATTGCCTGGGCTGGGTTTGAACTAAGGTCTGAGTGGCTGGCAGGACAGTCACAGGCAATGCCCAGCTACCGCATGCTGCCAACACATACACCAAGGCTGGCTGTTCGGAGGCCTGTATTCCAGCCATCTCAACCCCGTTAACCTGGTGGTTGATCTCCCTGCTTCAGTTTACTGATCTGTGGCAGGTGATGATAAAAGCACAAAGCTTGTGAAAAATGGCTACGGGAGGAGGTAACTGCTAGCAGACCCCGGCTGTTTTACCCCAAGTTGCATCCTCGGTCCTGTAGGCCATAGGTTTTCTACCACAGAATAGCTTTCTTCTGCCTCCCAGGTCTTTGGCCTCGAGACGAGTATGTGGAGTTCTGTTCCCCCACGAGATGGTGCTGGCCTTCTCCCTCTACCCCCCTCTTCCCACTGGGCGTTGGGATTAACATGTATCTTTTGAACCTTTTCATTTTTCTCCCATGATGGAAACTTGGCCAGGGACCAAGGTGGGATATGCTCGAAGGCGCTGGGCGCAGGCCAAGCCCTCCGTGATTGGAATCATATGTGAGGTGCGGGCTGGGGAACGCAGGGTCTGAGGATGCAGGGCTGCTAGGAGAGGCTAAAGGAAAGGGCCTGGCTAGGTGGGGGCTCTAGGCTCATGTGCAGCCATGCGGCCTCAGCTCTCTGACCCTTGATTTCCTTGTTAATAGAGTGAAGAGATCGACTGTAATTTTATCCCACTCTGGACCCGCCTCATCTTGTGGCTTTGCTCCATAAAAGCCCTCTGAGAAGTGAGGTAGGTGGGTTACCCACTTTCCAGGTTCCCCCTCTGTCTGTCTGAGGCAGAACTTTCTTTCCCAATAAAATGCTCTTACTCAAACCTCTGTCGTTCCTAAAATTCATTCTTTGATTTTTAGAGAACATGAACTCGTGTTTCAGGTGGGGACTTAGGCCTTAACTCTCCTGTGTCAACATCATTAGTCATCAGGGAAATTCAGGTCAAAACCATGAGATATCTCTTCACATCTACCAGAAGGGATATAAAGACAGAGTGGGGGGACTGAGGGTGCGCTCAGCTGTAGAGAATTTGCCTAGCATGCACGAGGCCCTGGATTCAATTTTTTTTTTTTTTTGAGACAGGGTCTCACTTTGTAGTTCAGGCTGGCCCTGAGCTCACTATGTAGCCCAGGCAAGCCTCGAACTCAGCAATACTCCTGTCTCCGCCTCTGGAGTGCTGGGATTACAGGTTTGAGCCAAGCCCGGCATTTGTGGTGTGCGGTACTGAATGCCAGTGGGCGTGAGTCACCACACCCGGTATTGTTGTATGTGATTACTGGGGATCAAACCAGGGGCCTTGTGCTTGCTAGGCAGGCGGTGGAACCACTGAGCTAAATCTCTAGCCCCTGGACTCAATTTTTAAAAACAAAGTAAACCAGCAATAAAACTGGAAAATACTAAGTGAGGTGCAGAAATTGGGCCACTCATGCATTCTTGCTAGCAATATAAAGTGATACAACCACTGTGGAAAACCGTTTTGTGGTTCTTCAAAATATTTAAAATGCAATATAATCCAGCAATTCCCCTCCTAGATGTATACTCAAAAGAACTGAAAACAAGAATCTAAGCAGTTATTAGTAAACCAATGTTCATAACAGCATTATTTTCAGTAGCCTAAGGTACAAACTACTGGGTCTATCACAAGACAAATGAAAAACAGAATATGGTGTATGCACATTATATGGAATATTACTGAGCCCCCCCAAAATGAGTCAAATATAGGCATGTGTGTCAACATAGATGGACCTTGAAATAAACCAGACACAGCAGAGCAAATTTTGCATGAGTCCATGTAGTTGAAGGAGCTGGAGTAGTCAGATTATGGAGACAAAAAAAAAAAAAAAAGCATAGATAGTTGCGGGAAACGGGAAGGGAATGTAATCAGAACTTTTGTATAAGATTCTAGTCTCCTATGAGTCGACGGTACAGGGTGAAATAATAATAATTAGGCAGAAATGAGGCTTAGAGAAACTGAGTTTGGGCCTGATCCATGCTACTCTGGGTAGCAAAAGACTCCAGGCTCCAGCCTGAAGCACCTTTTATTCAGCATCTCTAGAGTAACAGAATGTAACAAAGACTCAGAGGGCAGGGCAGACACCAGCACTGGTGTAGTTCCACCCTGAAGCAAAACAGCAAGTGGGACCACCAGAGTCTTTGTTGTTAGCAGGGGTGAAGGTGAGTTGAATTCAAAGTCCGTCTGCACCAGGAAGGTCTGATCAATGTTGACCTTCCAATTATTTCTCCCAAAATATGTTCCCAACAGATAGTATTGGGATGGGAAGGGGGAGTAAGTGTTTAATGGCTGCACCATTTATATGAGCTATGACAAAGAGTTTGGGTATAGATTATCAGTGGCGGGTACACAGCATTGTGAACATACTTAGTGCACTGAATTTTACACTTAAAATGAGCAATACTATGCTATTTACTTTTTTTTTTTTTTTTCACTTTTGAGACAGGGTCTCGCTTTGTAGTTCAGGCTGGCTCTGAGCTCACTATGTAGTCCAGGCAAGCCTCAAACTCAGCAATCCTCCTGCCTCTGCCTCCCGAGTGCTGGGATTACAGGCATGAGCCACCACGCCCGGCATTGTGGTACGGTATTGATTGCTGGTGGGCAAGAGTCTCCACGCCCAGCATTGTATGTGGTTACCAGGGATCAAACTCAGGACCTTGCGCTTGTGAGGCAAGTGCCAGAACCACGGAGCTAACCCTCTGGCCCAATGCTATTTACTTTTATAAAAGCAACTTGAAACAGAAATATATTCTCTAACAGTTGTGGCAGAAGCCTGAAGTCAAGGTGCTGCTGGGGCCCTGGTCATCCAGAGGAGCTGGGTGGGGACCCTACTCGGCTCTTCCAGCTCCTGGTGACTCCAGTCTTCTTTGGCTGGCAGCTGTGTACTCATTATCTCTGCCTTGACCTTCACAAGACTTTCTCTTTTCTGTCATCTTCTCTGTGTGTTCTGTGTAAGGACATTTGCTATTGGACTTAGGAACACCCTAGCTGTTCAGGATGATTCCATGGCAAGATACCTAATTATACAACAAAGCCCTTTTCCCCAAATGAGACCATGTTTTAGAATCTAGGGATTAGGAGATGGATGTATTTTATGTGGGGGGGGGTAGGGCTTGCCCTCCAACCTGCTGCAGAGCCCCCCACTGGCAAGCTTCTCCAGGGGCCTGGATGGGACCAGGACGCCTGAGCTCAGCACGGCCCCAAGGTACCTGCAGCTAGGTCTAGACTGGACACACTTCTGGAACTGGAAGTGGGAAACATGGATAGCCAGTCAGCAGCACTGCCAGGAGGTGTGGGGTGCTGCCAGCTGAAGCAAACAGGCACTACAAGCACTTAGCAGGGAGCAAAAGGGATGCCACCAGACCCACCAGAGAGAGACTGCTCCAAGGACCTGTTTGGTTTCTGAGGCCTTTGAGTGCAAGGTAGAGCCATACATACCCCTAAAAAAAAGGAGCCATTCCCTGGGGCACCTGCAGAGTCCTTTTCTTGGGGCCACAAGATCACAGCTGGAGCAGGGAGAGACACTGCAGAAGACCACTGGTGGGAATGGTCTCAACGTTCCTCCCGCACAAGGCATCCCTTTACAGTGTGGCTTTGCTGTCAGGAAGTGAAGGTATCTCTCCCCACCCCACCCCCCGGGACATGGGCATGGCAAGTGACTTACTGTGCTCAGTGGGACATTAGCAAGTGTGATTCAGGTACAGTTAGCATTGGTGTGTGGGGCTGGCCACTCTTTGGCCATAGTTAGAATGTTGGGTCCCTGCTGACTGCTGCCCACTGGAGAGGCCACTGGGAGAGCTGATGCTTCCCAGCTGTGAGCTTGTCCACTGCGGACACTGGATTTTCTGCCTATGAGAACATCCAGCCCCTGCTGAAGACTGCAACAGGGACCCCGGCTGGAGACCAGCTGGAGGACGTCAACTAAGCCGAGCCAAACTGCTCCCCTTCAACACTGTAAGCCAGTGAAATGCTTGGTGTTTTCAAGCCACAGCATTTTTAGGGTGATTTGCAGCATTCTCGCTGAGAAGTCTCTGGATCCTTCCAGTACAAAGTCAGGCCCTAGAGGCAAGTTCCTGATGGCTCCTTTTTTTTAGGGGTATGTATGGCTCTACCTTGCACTCAAAGGCCTCAGGAACCTGCTCTCTCTTTCTTTCTCTCTTTCCTTCTTTCTTTCTTTTTCTTTCCTTTGTTTATTTTTCCCTTCTTTCCTCTTTCTTTTCTTTCTCTTCCTCCTTTCTTTCTTTCTTTCTTTCTTTCTTTCTTTCTTTCTTTCTTTCTTTCTTTCTTTCTTTCTTTCTTTCTTTCTTTCTTTCTTTCTTTCTTTCTTTCTTTCTTTCTTTCTTTCTTTCTTTCTTTCTTTCTTCTTTTTGAGACAGGGTCTCATTTTGTAGTTCATGCTGATCCTGAGCTCCCTATGCTGCCTAGTCTAGGCTCAAACTCATAGCAATCCTCCTGCCTCTGCCTCCGGAGTGCTGGGATTACAGGCATGAGCCACCATGCCCAGCAAAGTGTTGTGTGGTACTGATTTCTGGGATTATGGCTGTCCTGGCATTGTGGTATGTGGTACTGGGGCTCGAATTCAGGACCTTGTCCCTGTAAGGCAGACGCCGGAACCACTGAGCTAACTCCCCAAACCTGAGTTACTATTTTTTTTTTTTTTTTTTTAACATTTAGACATTTGCAATGTGGTCTTGAAGGAGAAGTTCAAGCCTGGCTGGGTTAAGCGCACCTCATATACATCTCATAGCACCCTAATGAGACCCCGTGAGGAAGATGGAGATTGAGCGCACTCTCTCCCATGCACAGAGACCTAGCTATAGCTGGTGGGGTGACTCCTGCTCCCCCTTGGTCGTGACTCCTTCACTTGTCCAAGAGCTAAACCGTATTAGGTACTCATCCTTGTGTGTGTGTGTGTGGGTCCGTCCTGGCTAAGGAAAACACAATAGGACTCTGGGTCCCCATGAGTGGTGCCTGGGTGGGGAAGCCTAGGGGGCTGCCTCCCACAGGTGTCACAAGCTGCAGAAGTCACAGGTGATGGCAGCAGCCTCCTGCTTTTTTCCTCAGGGCCCTCAGGCTATTGGATTGTGCTGTGTGGATCGCCACACCAGGAATCCGTCGAGGACACTCCCCCACACACCCAGAGCCAATTTATAAAATAGCATCATAAGGTTTCAACTGGGCTGTACTATCCAACCAATCAGAGCTAACCATGTTAGATCACCCAGTCAGACGTAACCACATTGTAAACACACCCTCTCCCTGTTCTCTGTATAAGTATATGGAACCTTCAATAAAAGCGAAAGTGTTCTCAGAAACCGCCCCAGGATCTGTGTGGTGACTCCATGCCTCACCCTCCAGGTCTGAGCTTCCCAACCCTGCTCCATGGTAATTGCCTCGAACAACATGGTCTCCCTTGGGCCCTTGCTCCTCCCAGAGCATGTTGGGGCAGACTTGCCTTCTACATATATGTATGCAAGCATTTTCCTACATACAATACTATGCATTATGTATTATGAATCCTATGGTTATATATACTGCTTCTTAAAGTTAACACTTTGTCACAAACATTTTTATTTGCCATTAAGACTTCATAAACTTCTTTCTAAAGGGTGCATTATATTTTAAATTTGCTGCTATTCCACTGGGTGGAGAAAGCAAAATTTAGTTAACCATTTCCTATCAAACACTTAGGTAGTTTTCAGTTATTATTTTTCTTAAATGCAGCAATGGGTATTTTTGTGCATATAATACTTTCGACATTTTAAAAACTGGCATAATTTACCTATGGTAAAGTTATTCTGTGCATGAGAACAAATACATTTAAAGTTCTATCTACACACTATTTTCCCTAAGAGCTGAAACAGTTTATTCAGGTCCTGGCAACATATGAGGCTATTTTATCACAGCTTTCTTTTGAGCACTAGGAGTCGACTGGGATGCTTCTGCCTATTTAGCTTTGCATTTCTTGGGTGATTAGCAAGGTAAGACATGGAAATTTACTAGTTGTAATGTATTTGTTTTATGTAAATTGCATCATGATTTTCCTTCCTTAATTATATTAAGGTTGTTTGTATCTTTCAGTTCATGTGAACTGATGTAATATTCCCACTCCAAAAAATATTAGGAAAGTACAACTAAATAAAGGGAGATAACTTTTTATTTATATTAAATACTGTGAATATTTTTCCCTGCTTGCCCCTTTCCAGTCATCTTCTTAAATACAATTTGCATTTCTTTGTAGTCAAACCTGCTAATCTTCCCTTTAGAGTGATTTCATCAATCATCTCTAAGTCTAATAAAAGTTCTTCCCCCAGAGATATGGTGAATGTTCCAGTCTCTTAGTTTGCCTTGGTTTTAATCCATGTAAAATTTCTCTATGAAAAATGCCTGTGGTCTGAGGAAGGAGATGATTTCAAAGCCCAAGTTTCTTGAAGTCTCCCATTTTTCTTCTCTGGTTTCCTCACCTGTCTTAGTGACAGGGTCCTGAGGCTGACCACAGCCAGCTGCCATCTGTTTGGAGGAAGAGACCTGTAGATCAGAACCTGCATCAAGCCCCTAGCACCCCCAAGCCCACAGTAGGCAGCAGAGTGGCAGGAAGGATGTGGCTGAAGCCAGGGTTGGCGCCCAGCTGCGTGCCCCAGGGGCTTGTGTGCAGACAATAGCAGCTGATGAATGGAATGATAGAATGTTCTAGAACAGTACTTGGCCCATCCCCATTCCTCAGGGCTCTGCCCTTAGGTCCTGCCTAGGGACCAAAAACAACCCTGAGTCCCTCTATGTGGCATGGGCAAGCTTCCATTTGCTTCTCTAGGTGAGAGAACTGAAGCTCAGAAAGGCAGAGTGGCAGTCACAGATGCTCTTTCCAGCCTCCATCTTAGCCCTCAGCCCTAAGTTCTCAGCCACTCATTGTCCCTGCTGGTTGCTGCTGTTGAGCAGAGGCGTGATGAGATGAAAGGTTTCTGAGAAACCCACAGAAAATCCAGAGGCAAGGAGGGCCCCCCACAGGCTGCTTGGTCCAACCCCCTTGGCTCTGGAAACAGGCAAGGCCTCTGTGTCAGCTGAGGATGGTGCAGCCATTCTGAGGGCCCCCTGTGTCTGGGTGCAGCCAGCAGGAAACCTGGGCTGGCAGAGGCCCCAGGAAGAAGGGTTCAGCCTGGAACCAGGATGAGAGGCCCCTCAGAGGTCAGCCTTTACTTTCTGGAGGAGGAAGGTAAGGATTTGGGCTCCTTGTGCAGTACTTCTACTTCAGTAGCTTCTTGGGAAGGCCTCTTCTGATCTCTCCCAAAAATTCTTTGCAACCCAGTGGCAGCTGAGCAAAACTGTTTAATGTTGGAGGTTCAGAGTATTTGGCCAGGGGGGCACAGCCCTGAGTGTGAGGGGACTGCCTGGGACTAGCACTCTCCAGGGAGTGGTTGAGAGGAGGCTGGCTTTTTCAGAGCAGCAGGAAAAATGTGGGGACAATGGCTGGACTCAGGTAAAGATGGAGGCAAATCTGACAGCACTATGCCACCCTGACAATGTGGCATTTAAAAATATATTGAACTTGCTTTCTCTTCTAGCATTTTTTTCCCCACACAGAAGCCACAGGGCTCTGCTGAGATTTGAGAGCACAGAACCCTGGCTACCCACTAGGATCCAATGGGCTGCTTTTCCAACCCTAACCCAGTGCTCTGGGGGGCCTCATGGAGGCTCTGGCACCAGAGCAGTAAGGGCTGAGAACCTCAGAAAGGGGGTGAACGTGTGATCCTGTTCCCACTCACACCTGTGCAGCCTCTTAAGGAGAGACATTTATCTGTCCCTACACTAAGTGTAATCTCCCCTGATGTCAGGCCCAGCCTGAAGCCCTCTCCTCTAAGAAGCCTTTCTGAATCAGGCCTGTTTACTTCTTCCAAATACAGAGTGAGGTCCTTCTTGGCCTGTGATTTGACAAAGGATCCTGTCCAGCCTGTTCTGTCCTGTGACTGTCACCTGATGTGGTTATTTCTGTTTTGAGTCACCCCAAGAGTGAGCTGTCTGAGGGCGAGTTCCCCTACCCTCCCTCCCTGAGCCCTGGGGTCCTCTGGAAGCTTCAAGTACAACCATTATCTGAAAAACCAGATGAATTTTTAACACCACACAGTTCATTCTGACTGTGGCTCTATGAGTTTGAGAATGTACTTCCTTTTTTTTTGAAATCTTCATTTTATGATGAGGAAAATGAAATAAATCATTTGTATAAAGTCACAGAGCAAGGAAGCTGTACCCCAGGACCAAGGACCAAGTGTTTTACTCCTGATTACAAATTATCCTATGAACAGTAGGTTTTCCCCAGAGGAGGTAGGATTAGTGCCAAGCCCCAGGCCTGTCCATCCCTGAGCAGCTGGGGAGCCACTGATGAAGGCTGATTAGTCTAATTCCTCAGGCCTGAGGAGATGGTACGATAGGATATCAGCTGAGGGCTTAAGATGACAGACTTCAGCTTCCTGGGCAATGGCCTGTAATACAAACTGACAAGAAAATAAGAAATAGGCTGTGAGCCAGGCATAGTGTAATTCCCAGCTATAATTTCCAGCATTTAGGCAGGAGGATCCCAAGTTCAAGTCTTACCAGTGCCACTTAGCAAGACTCTATCTAAAATAGAAAAAAAAGGACTAGGGGTATAGCTCAGATATTTGATTCCCAACACTGCTAATATAACACTGGCTTTACCTCTTACAGCTCTCCTTGTGGTTGAGGGTCAGGTTATTGGGGGCTGGGAGAGGAAATCTAGGCCCACGTTCCTCTGCCCCAAGGAGAGGCGTGGAAGGCACCTACCTCTTGCATTAGCCCTCTAGGCTATGTTGGCACTTCTTGGAATGAGGGGTCCCTGTACCATGCAGCCGCAGACCTGGCACCAGACTCCTTGAGAAACCTGAAGACCTAGAGATGGCTAGCCGCCACTTTGTGACGAGTTGAAGGAGGGGCAGCCACATTGAGGTTGAGAGCCCCTGAGGCTGCTGGGAGAAAGGAAGCATGGCTGCACCCCCTGGACCGGTGAGAGCCACAGAACAAGGGGTTTGCTGTGGGCTCAAGTTCTCAGCCCTAACCTGGGAGTGGGGCCTTCTTGGAAATGGTCATTGCAGATGTGACAAAGATGAAGTCACTCTGGATTAGGGAGGTCCGCCGATCCAAATTCTTTAGGGAGAGGGAATTATAAACCCGCATGCATCAGCGGGGGTAAAACACCGGTGTAGGCGCACTCTGGTCTCAGACCCAACTTGTCATTTGATGCCTGCGGGCAGCTTTGCCTGTCCCTCTCTTCCTCACCACTCTGCCCTGTGGCTGTGTGGTTACTGCTCATCTTCCCCACTGCAGAGCCCCCAAAGGGCCCATTGGTCACCTCTGCAGTTACAAGGCCTGCAGTTTATTTACACTTCAAGTGAAACTGGGGCTCAGAGTTCCAGTACATAGCACCGCCTCCTCACTACAGTTCATTCAGACGGAGATCCAGAGGTGACTTCTGCTACTGAGGGAGGGGGCTGCTAGCAGGCTGCTTCTGTCCTAGCCCCCTTGTCCTTGTTTTTTTAGTCCTGGGGATTGAACATGGGGCCTTTGCACTTAGCTGATCTCCAGCTCTTTATTTTTTATTTTGACACAGCGTCTTGCTAAGTCATTAAATTCCCCAGGTCGGGCTTGAACTCACGCCCCTCCTGCCTTAGCCTCCCAGAGTGCTGGGATTACAGTATACACACCACCTTGTCTTTTTTTGTAAAGAGACAGGGTATAATTATGCTAATGTTGAACCCCTGGTCTCAAGTGATCTTCCTGGTTCAGCCTCCCAAGCAGCTGGACTACAGGCATGTGTCACTGTGCCTGGTCTTCTCTTGTCATGGGCAGCAGCAGTAGGACAAGTCCTTCATGGGACAACCAGTTCAGATGAGCCCACACCAGGTAGTTTGGCTGCACAGAAAGCAAAGCTAGGAGATACTGCACCCCACAGGATGGCTCCAAAAGTCAGCAGTCAGGTCGGACATTCAGCTTACCCAGATGAGGGGTACATCCCTCGCATACTGAGGCCAGTTTCTGGTTAGATGACTTTGTGTAAGTTTCTTTATTCCTTTAATTTGCTTTATTATAAGAAAAATGAAATTAAGTTTGGAAATATAGTATATGGCTTCTGGTTCAAAGCTTAACCTTCCTTATGACTCAGTTTCCCCCCATTATAATGAAATGGTCTTATTGTCTGCAGTCAGTTCTTCTGTAAAGTCAAATACACATGCCTAAAAATCATCATGCCATGCAAAACTGTGCACTAAACCCCACATGCTTATGATGCACAACAAACCAGGATTCCCAGGAAGTTACCTCAACATAATAAAGGCCGTTTATGAAAAACTCACAGTGAACATTGTGCCAGTGGCGAAAGACTGAAAGCTTTTGCCCGGATGATCAGGAACAAGGCAAGGATGGCTGCTTTCATCACATCTATCCAACTGAATATTCAAACATCTGATAACCTGATTAAAAAGTGGCCAAAGAAATTAAACACATATTTCTCAAAAGATGATGCAGAATGGCCAATAAACATGAAAAGATACTCAGCACCACCAATCACCAGAGAAATGCAAATCAGAACCACGGTGAGATATCTTTTACACCTGTGTGGATGGCCACCGTAGAAAACAGAAAATAACAAGCCATATTGGCAAACATGAGGGAATTGGAACCTATACACCAGGCTGGGATTGTCTAAAGTGCAATCTCCTTGGAGAGCATTTGGTGGGTTGTCAGAATGTTCAACATACAGTTACCATATGACTCAGTGATTCCTCCCAGGTATCTATCCAGAACAATTCAAGGCAGGCTCTGGAATCTGCGGTGTCTGCAGTTGTGGGAGCGCAGCACCAGTCACAGCAGCTAAGAGGTGGGAGCAGCCCAGAGAGCCACAGTGGAAGAACAAACAAGCAGAGTGTGGTAGACCCACTGCTCACTGTGTGCTGCTATCATGAAATTCCAGACGTTTGGTGTTTACAAAGGAAGAGTCAGTGTCTGATGAGGGCCGCTCGTTCCTTCCAGGCTCGGTGTGCCTGGCTGCTGCCTCCTCATGGGCCCCGAAGGAGCCAGCATTGTCCTCACCTGGCAGAAGGCAGAAAGCAGAAGGGAGGTACGATCCCTCTCAGTCCTGTTGTAGCAGCCCTGATCCCGTCCACGAAGTTAGAATTCTCGAAGCTACTCACCTCCAGAATTCCCAGCTCCTGAATACTATGCCCCGGAGGGTCAAACTCAGCATAGGAATTTGGAGTGACACTTAGAGTCAGACCACAGCAACACCTCCAGTGGGGTCAGCCTTGAAAAGGAAGGAAATCTTATCTCGAGATCTGAGGTGAACTTTGAGGTGAACCTTGAGCATGTTAGGCCACATGAAATAAGCCAGGCACAGAATCTCTGCTTCCACATGTGTGAGGTACGGAGGAAGGTCAGCCCACTCCTAGCAACAGAGCCTACTTTGGTGGTTACTGGGGCTGAGGGTTTGGGAGAGGAAGACTAGGTTTTTGGTGGGATTGGAACTTCAAGTTTGCAAGATGGAAAAACTCTAGAGTTTGGTTTCACAATGATGTGAATCTATTTAATGTAGTTAAACTACGTATTTAAAAATAGCTACGTGGTAAATTGTATATTTTCTGGGTTTTTTAAACCACAATAATAATTTAAAGAAATACTGCAAAGCTTGTAAGAAAGAAATGGAGGAGCTCGTAATATTAAAAAATGTCACCATGAGCACAGTTTTTTTTTTTTAAAGCTCATGTTGTAATAAAAATAGTGGTACAGTTTTCACCTATTAAGTGGTTAAGATATAAATTAATTTTACTATAAATATAACTCTTTGCCTTGAAGAGGCCCCGAGGTTTCGTGGGGAGCTAGTGTTGCCTGCCGAGGTGTGCAGTGGTAGGTGGAGGGTGTCTGCAGGCAGAGGAAAAAATGTGGGCACAGATGTGGACCAGGCAGGTTTGCAGCAGACAGAGGACCAGAGGTAGCTGGAGGGTTGTGGGCACCTGGGTGTTTGGTTGATGCCTGTGCTTCTGCTGGGCGGTGTCCACTTCACACAACACACAGGTTTCATGGACTGATTTTTTAGAAAGCTTGATGAAAATGGATGTGGCAGCCTTACTTGGGAGGCTGAGGCAGGAGGGTTTGCAAGGTCAAGATCAGCCTGGAGAATTTATCAAGATCCTGTCTCATAAAACAAAAATGGATGTGGATACACCTCAGAATGAAGGCTCTGGGTTCATCCTAAATAACACACGCGCGCGCACATACACACACACACACACACAGCCTGACACAGTTTGCTGAACTGTCTGATGGCTGTTACGAGGACTCCACCCTGTCCTGAGGGTGTGAGAGCAGCCATAGGCCAGAGGAAAAGCAGGAGTGGTTTTGTGCACAGTAAATCTTTATTTGGGAAAACAGCACTTGGCTGTGCTGTACGGACCCCTGATCGGGTGTTTCTCATGCAGGAAATGACACATAAGAAAATATGATATTTGCACTATGTTCACTTCATTCCCTAATGCATAAGTGAGGCAGGAGCAGTTGGCATTTTCGAAACTGGCATGGGAAAGACCTAGTGAGCTCTCTGGATGGTCAGGCTGGGTGAGCAGACACACCCGGAGCCCTGAGGCATTGGGCTTCTGTGGTCCAGAGAGATCAGCAATCATTAGCTACACTTCAGTGTTCCTGTGAGGATTGCGTTCAAGTATTATGTGACATCCTCAGAGCAGAGCTTAAAACAGTAAGTTTTTTTTTTTGAAGATTTTGTTTTTAGAGAAGTTTTGGAGCATGAAGTAAAACTGGAAGGAGGGCCAGAGATTTCCAAAATCTCTCCCTGCCCAGCCTCCCCGCTGCCAGCCTCCTCACACAGCAGTACATTTGCCCTGATTGATGGATTCACGCTGACAGATCGTAACTGCTCAAGGTCCACAGTTTATGTGAGGCCTGGCTTTGTATTGGTGAGGAACCGATACAACAGTGGTGTGTGTAATAGAGGAATTTATTAATCTGCTTACTTCAGAAGCTAGATATTCCACAAAGGCCATCTGCAAGCTGAAGAACCAGAGGGCCAGGAGCTGCTCAGACAGAGAAGCTGGGAGCTTCAAACAAGAGGGGCTAAAGAGACAGCACCCTGCCAGCCTGAGACTGAAGGCCTGGAGAGTCGCTGTGCGAGCCTGCGGAGGAAGCTGCAAACGCTGGCATCTGATGTCTGTGGGCAGCAGCAAGAGATGCTCCTGCTTCAGCAGAACTGAGCTTTTAAATGCAGTCTGACTTCCTCTTTCTCCCTCTTTTCATTCCATTTGGGCTACAAGCCTATTGGATGGTGCCAACCACAAGTTGGCCTTCTCCCTTTGGTTTGTTGACTTACATGTCAGTCATCTGTAGAAACGCCCCATAGATGCACTCACAAGTGTACTTCACTATTTTATTGATGTCTCTTAACCCGGTCAAGTTAACACTGAGATTAAGGATCGCGGCTCACTCTTGTGTTGGGCGTGCAATGGCTTTAGATGACATACACCATACAGCCATCACTATGGTATCAAACACAACGGTTTCACTGCCCTAGTTATCCTCAGTGCTTAGCCTTTCACCTTCCCTCCCCTGGTCCCTGGAAACCACTGATTTGTAACAGTCTCCATAGTTTTGCCTTTTCCAGAATCTCATACAGTTGGAATTCATATCGGATGTAGCCTTTTCAGATTGGCCTCTTTCATTTGAAACAGCAGTTTTTAAATAAAAGGAGCCTTCTTTATCACCAAATCTGATACATTGTTAAAACTGGGATTAAAAGTGCACAAGGTTTATCATCTTAACCATCCCAAAGTACTCAAGGCAGCGGGGTGAGGCCGTCACCAGGATCTGGATCCAGGCCCAGTGTCTTCATCGTCTCCGAGGAGACCCCAGACTTAGAAATCAGTCACCCCCCACCCGCCTCACTTCCAGGAACTAGAGGTGTGCCGGCAGCCACAGGCATGTGACAGCCACTGTCCCCAGGTACCTGTCCCTAGTGGTCTTTGCACACCCCAAGCTGTGTTCTTTGGCTGACTTTTGTGCACTCTTGGTTGCTTGTGTGGGTGATTAACAGCCACCCGAAAAGCTTTCTGGAAGGCTCTGTGTCCACAGAGAGGGGAAACGCTGTTAAGCAGGAGGAAGATGGGGGTGGGGCCAGAGTGAATTTGACATTCATGCAGCAAAGGTTCCTCATAACCAGCACGTCTTCCAAAGTCGCAGCTAAGAGTGCCACGAGACAAGGGAGGAAGCTGAACAGAGACGAAGGGTACTGTGTTCCACCCCTGACACATGCTTAGAAGGACGGCCTGTCACACAGCAAGCGAGGCAAGTGACAGTAGGAGACGTTGTGAAATCCCATGGAAGAAACAGTAAAGTATTTCAAACTAATGAGAGGTTGGTGTGACTGGTTTATGTGTCATGTGGGACTATTTTTAGGGCAACATGACTCAGTTTAATGGCAGTATTATTTTTCCTGAAAGTATATGAATTAGAAGTGCATCTTATAATCAGTGACCCCTTAAAATGATGACACAGGCATGTCATCATCATCTTGTTGCATTTATTTCCCAGTTTTCCCTACTGGAATGTCAAGGTTTAATTGTTTTGTTTTTTAAAAAATGATGTCTTTGTTTATTAATTAAGGTACTGTTTGGCTAACATGACAGGACACCCAAAATAATAGTGGCTTGAATAATACTCTTTTTTTATGTTTTGTGGTGGTACCAGAGATCAAACTCTGCACTTCATGCTTATAAGACAGGCACCAGAACCACTGAGTTAAATCCCCAGCCTCCTGAAATAAGCTAGAAGCCAATTGTCCTCTCAGATAAACAGTGGGTGGAAATAAGAAGCTCAGGGCTGCTAGGACAGCTCTGTGAGCATCAGAGCCTCTGATCCTTAGTTTTGTTACCCTGCTTCCTTACTAACAGGGTCCATCTTGTCACCCAAGATGGCTGCTTGAGCTCTAGCCATCCTGTTCGCGTTCCAGCTGTCATGAGGTGGAGACAGATGGGAGAAGAAATGGAACTCGGAAAGCTTCTCCCACAAGCACAATAGAAGGTTCCCGAGAGAAAGCAGGGCTAGGAGAGGACAGAACCACAGTCTCTCTCTTCCCTTGAGGTCAGGGCTCCTGGTGGCCCAGCCTGGGGCCTGGAGGAAGAGGAGGAGGTCCTTCCCACCCCCTCTCCCCTCAGGCTGATGGAGCAGTGGTGCATGGCCCAGCCCTTAGCTGCTCCTGTCATAGTGACTGTGCTGTGGCGGGGGAAGGGACAGAGTCAACACCCAGGGCTGTGAGTGTGGCCGGAGGCGGTGGGTCACGTCACCCCCATCCCCAAGGCAGGCGCAGGCCAGACCTCACCCTGAGAGCCAATCCCCGCCTGGCAGGGGGAACATTGTCCTGAGACAGGAGCTCTGTTTGCCCCTCCAGCACCCCAGGGAGTTTGGTTCTGACCCAGGGCTGGGCTTGTCCGGGGTGACCAAGGCAGGGCACTGTGTGTGTATACACATGTATGTACACATGTGCACGGAGAGGTTGCTGGATGGCGGGGGATTCTAGAGACCCAGGCCAGTGTACCCGCTTCGGGAGGAGAGGCTGAGTTCCTCAGATGGCTTCAGGAAGATAGTGTCCCGGTGAGGTCCTGGTCCAGCCCTGACCTGCCTGTGTTCCTCAGGTGTCATCTCAGTGACTTCCCTCAGCCCTGAGGTGCAGGTGAGATTATTCTTATATCACCAGTGGGGAAACTGAGGCTGGTAGGTTTCTTGTCCACAAGATCACAGGGCACTTGCGGCCGATCTGGGGCTGGAAAAGAGAAGGGCGTGGACTCCCCTTATGCTGCTGGGTCACTTTTCCTCCAGAGCACTGGTGACCGCACCAGCCGCAGCCCTACCTGTGGTGGCAGAGGAGGGGCCAGGGCTGGGGCAGCTTCCTGGCTCCACGCCCTGACCAGGACTCTATTGTCCTTGGTGAGGCCTTGTTTTCTCCACAGGCCACTCTTCCATCTACTCCCTCCTCACCCTGTTGGCCACCGTTCTTCCATGACAAAGGCTTCCAGGAAGCCATAGGCAGTTGTGTGGGCTGATGTGGGAAGAGGATGTTTTAAGTCTGAGCTGTCCTTCAAACACTGGAACATGTGGTTGCCAGAGGCCCGAGGACATGGTCTCCGAAGAAGGAGCAGGAGTGAGGAGCAGGGTGGGGACAAGGACACTGGCACCACCCCAGTGTTCTGAGGGTTGGCCTTAGGAGGTCACTGCTGGCCTAGGCCAGCCCCTCCTGGAGCCCAGAAGCCTCCTTGCCCTCTGGGGCCCTGTCTGCCACTTCCCTGTGTGTCACATGATTCCTTCCCCCTCAGGCACCATACAAGAGACATAAGGGTCACTCATTTTTTCCTCTTTTCCACATCTCAAGAAGGGGCGCTGGGACAGGTCAGCACGGCTCAGCAACTGCCTGGCATCGTGGGCTTGGAGCTCTGGTTTGCGAATGGCACCAGCCAGGCCAGGGCTGCGACACAGGCACAGCTCCTTCATTTATTCACTTCATTTATTCCAGAGCCAAAATGCTGGGAAGGAAGAGTCACCATGATTATAGTTTAATGACACCAGAATTCCAATAGGGGAGGACAACATGCAGTAGGATCTAATGGAAGCTGGGCAGGTGGTCAGAGAACGCACTCTTAGAATCCAGACACTGATGCCAGTTGCTGAAGGACAACAGGTATGTGATGGGTAGGGAAGAGGCTTCCAGAATTAAGGGGGTGCTGAGGAAAGGCCCAGGGCCAGAAATCACTCAGAGCAGGTGAAGAAAGCCACTCCAGAGTGCCTTGTGGGCCTGTCTTTATGCCTGAACTGTTCTGGGCCTCCTGCTCCTTCTTACAGAAGATCAGTCGGAAATGGTCATTTTCTGCCCTATGAGCAGAGAAGAAAATACAACCCCAGCAATGCCTGCCTGCTCTGCGTATCTACACCAACTCAGTATGATTGGGTCAGAGAGGACAGGAGACTTTTCTCTTTCAAAAACAAAGCTTATTACTTTATTTATTTATTTATTTATTTATTTATTTTTTGAGACAGGGTCTCACTTTGTAGTTCAGGCTGGCCCTGAGCTCACTATGGTGCCCAGGCAAGCCGCCGCGAACTCAGCAATCCTCCTGTCTCTGCCTCCCGAGTGCTGGGATGACAGGCGTGAGCCACCATGCCCTGCATTGTGGTATGCGGTGTTGATATGTTGGTGGGCATGAGTCTCCACGCCCAGCGTTGTATGTGGTTACCGGGGATCGAACTCAGGACCTTGCGCTTGCGAGGCAGGTGCCGGAACCACTGAGCTAACCCTCAGGCCCAAAGCTTATTACTTTCTGTTGTTGTTGTTTGAGACAGGCTCTCACTTTGTAGTTCAGGCTGGCCCTGAGCTCACTGTGTAGCCCAGGCAAGCCTCGAACTCAGCAATCCTCCTGCCTCTGCCTCCCGAGTGCTGGATTACAGGCGTGAACCCCCATGCCCAGCACTGTGGTATGTGCTACTGATTGCTAGTGGGCGTGAGTTGTCAAGCCCAATATTGCTGTATGTGGTTACCAGGATCCAACTAGGGACCTTGTGCTTGCTAGTCAGGCACTGGAACCACTAAGCTAAATCCCCAGCCCCATACTCTGTTTTTTTATGTAGAATATTTTAAATATTCTTTACAGCAAAAAGATTTAACTGATTGTTCTTCATGGATGATGCTTCAAAATATCCTCCTCAAGCTTTGTAAATTTAAAGATCTTGGAACAGTGTCTTCCATGTGGGACTTCTTGAAAGATAGTATTTTGGTTTCAGTGAGTTACACAGATGAATTGCCAGTCCTCATTAATCCGTCCATTTACAGAGAATGATAATTTCATTCTTTAGATTTTCATAATGTATAAAAAAAAGAAAATTACAGCTTGTATACCTAAGACAAGGACAATTCCTCCAGTGAAACTGGCTGCATGCAAGGTGGACTTGACACAGGTTCTAAGGTTGGAGTCAAAGCGGTATTTGCTGCCCCTGTTGTGGTAACTGGTGGAAGCAGGGAAGGCGGAGTTGAGGTTTTAGCTTGGCCTGAAGCAGCAACAGGCGCATGACCGGAGCCCGTGCCGCTCACCACACTGTAACTACTAACTGTCCACTTAGCGGGACAGTGGCTCGCACTCGCTTCCTTACGTTCTATCCAATAGCAAGTAGTATTAGCAATACTTGAATTAAAACAAGAAAAATAGCTTTTGCAGCTTTCATAGGTTTCTGGAGTTGGGTAATTGGCAGTGAAGCAGACAGCACAGGCTTCGAGACTAGCTTGGTGGGCACCAGAGTCATGTTTGTGGTCCCCGTTGGGGTGTCACGGTGACGCTGGGGTCCAGAGAGAGCGCCGTCCATAGGCAGAACGCTGCCAGGCAGGTGGCAGCCCAAAGGACCGGGTGGGAGAGCCCGACAGACACCATGTCCGCAGCGCTGGTGTCGGGGAAGCTGCAGGCCCCGCGCCTCTGCCCGCTGTGGGGCCTCCCAGATGCCACTGCTCAGACCCGCACCTTTAAATACTGTGTGGTTTCTCTGGCGTGAGAACCCGGAAGTGGAAATGAGGACTGCAGTGTATAACGGATGTTGGGAAATAGGAAGAAGGTGTTCAGATGAGAAGGGAAACAAGGGAAGAGAGAGGGAGAAAGGAAGGGACAAGAAAAAAGTGATAAAAGAAGGAAAAGATGGAAACAAAGCTTTTGTACATTCAAAGGAAGAGGGCTTGAGGGGGAAATGGGATTAAATAAAATGAAAAAAAATTCCATAAGAAATAGAAAAAAGCCCCTTTTTCATTAATCTCCCTCAGAATCCTCCCCTCACCTTGAACACTTCAACTCCATCCTTCTTTCTTCTCTCTGAAGCAGTCTAAAATCCTCTTTTCTGCGTGCACTGTCACAGCTACTTCTATGTTCTGCATCAAAGAGAAACATTTACCTTTCCTGGCCATCTGGACTTTGGAGAAGAGCCAGAGTCCCCTGGTGCCAGATCCATTGAATAAGTGGATGGGGGCACACAGTAAGACCTCCCTGACCACACAGCTGGCAGCCTCATTGTCCGTACTCACACATGGCTGTGGACCACCAGCCCTAGATCTGGAGGCACAGTGGGCATCCCTGTCGTGACAGATGCCACCTCAGCACAGGTGCCAGTTTGCTCTATTCCTGACTTCCATACTTTGGGACTTGGTGGTTTTCCAGATGCTTTTATTGGGATCACCAGATTTCTGGAATCTCTCAACCACCCAGGCATATGAGGGAAGATTTTTTTGTTGAACCATACTAGTGAGGAGAGCAAGGTAGAGAAATGTCAAGCGGTCTGGCCAAGGCCACAAAAGTAGTCTGTGGATTGCAAAGAGAGGACTGAAGCCTGGGCTCTGAGGCTGGGTCACTCACTGCCCAGGAGACCACACCTGTTAGGCCCAACCAACCCAGGGTGGTTTGATCTCTTATGAGGATGTTGGCCTTTTCTTTGCTTCCTTCGGGCCCTACCTCCTGACATCCCTGGCCCTTCCCAGATCACCCTCAGGCCTCAGGGAGCCAGGTGAAGACAGCTGGGGGACGCTAAAGCAGACCCTACACCCAGCACGTGTCTTTGGGTTCTTGGAACCAGGCGGGTGGGGCTTTGCTTTTGGCAGGACAAACAGTTCTGGTTCTGACGCCCCAGAGGCCAGGATGGAGTTTTAAATAGCCAGCGACAGGCCAATTGTGTTGTCAGTGCTTGATTGAGTCAGGTTTAATTGTTGGTTGGTGCTGAAATGATGAACGAGATGTAGCTTTAAATAGGAACCATAAGTGTTTCAGCCTCACCCTGGGCGGGAACTGCAGATGAGATCTGCTCTCCTCCCGCTGAAGGGCTCCCTCAGGAGGCGGCAGGGGGTGGCTTGGCTCCTGGTGTGTGCCACCTGCTGGAGGGGTCCCCTCGGTTCCAGGACAGGGATCCCAGGCGCACCCCGTGGGAGATGGGGAAATGAGGTCTCGGTGATTTGATCGCCGGGAGGAATCGTCCCTCCAGTCCTCGGTCATCTTCCTGCCGCACTGTCTGCCCATCGCTGTGTCCTGGTGGGCCCAGCACTGTCTTTCCTGCTCACCTAGCGCTCTCTGACGCAGAGAGGCTGCCAGGGAAAGGAGGTGGGACTCGGAATTGGACCCCAGAGTTTCAGGTCCTGGCCCTGTTCCCTGACTTGCTGTCACTGGGCCATATGCATCTGACGCCTGCCAGTCTCAGAAGGCTTTCTATAGGCCAGAGCCGGGCTGGGAGGGTTAGTGTGATGGCAAGAGCATACCAACATGGGGCAACCGAGGAGACGCTCGGGACTGTGCACAGAAGGGCCTCCCTACCTGCACGCGGGAGAGAAGCTTGATGGGGAAGTGTGGTCAGAAGCTTGTGGGAAACTGCAAACTCTAGCTCTTGAGCCTCTTCTGGGTGTCGAGCAGCTGGGCCTGTGCATAGTTTGCTGAAAGACCCCTGCACTCTAGGGTGGGCCTCCCTTGCCAAGGCATGGGCCCCCACCTCGCTCCGTCCAGCTCAGGGGCCCAGGTTGCCTAAGGATACTGGCAAAACCATGGGGACCCCACATCTTGCTCTGCTTGTCAGTCTGTGTTGGAGGCATGTGCCATCCACGTGCCCTCTGCTGTCTTAAGAGTTGGCTTCCCCAAGGGCTTTGAATCACCCTTGTTATACAGTATTATGAAGGGTGCAAAGACTCCAGGCTACAGAGGTAAGACAGGAACGAGAGACTTTTCTTTCTGATGTAGGGGTCAAAAGGAAACCTCCCCTCTGTCCTCTGAAGGGTTGACATTTGAGTCTATTGAAATAAACTGACACCAGATGCGTTAACAGGGGACACGACACACCAGTTAGTTACGGGCATACACACAGGAGTCACACGCACTGTGATTCAGGAAGCCAGATGGTTGCAGCTTGAATAGCACCATCCTGAGCTGGGAAATGAACAGGACATGGGATCCTGCAGGAGGGGCAGCAAGTAGTGAGAAAAGGAGGGCAGGGCGTGCTCTCCAGGGAGCAAAGCTGATCCTCAGAAAGGGAGGCTGCTTCAGGAAGTCTCTAGGTGAGGTCCACCCTCTGGTCCTTTGCATGTGAGTTTAATGACACACCAGAGAAAGGGGCCTCCTCCGCCTGGAGGAGCCTCCCTTGGCCAGATAAGGGAACCTTGGAAAAAGCCTCTGTGCTGTAGGACGGAAGAGGTACGAAGAAATGGGTCAGGAGGGGGTCAGAGAAACAAGGTTCTCTTTAGTTTAAAGTACTTGGCATGTCAAAGTGCCGTACTTCAGAGTATTCTTTCCTGAGCTCCCAAAGAGCTTTATTTTCTTTGTTTTTTCCTTTAACGTAAAAAAATATTATGGCTGGAATTCTAAGAAATTCCCTCTCTCTCTCTCTCTTTCCCCCTTCCCTCCTGCCTTGCTTGCTTTTTGTGGTACTTGAGGATTGTACCCAAATCCACTCTGTCAATGAGCTACATCCCTACACTGTTTTATTTTTTGAAGCAGGATTTTGCTTTGTAGTTTAGGCTGGCCCCGAACTTACTATGTAGCCCAGCCTGGCCTCTAACTCACAGCAATCCTACTATCTCTGCCTCCTGAGTGCATGAGCCACCACACCCAGACACAATTACTTTTTTTTTTTTTTTGAGACAGGGTCTTTCTAAATTGTCCAGGTTGACACTTGAAGTCCTCCTGCCTCAGCCTCTCTAGTAACTGGAATTATAGGAATGCACCATTACACTGAGCTACACAGTCTGGGTGCACTTCTCTTTGGAGGGAGTGCAGGCAGAGGAGGGCTGAGTTTGTGATCTTTCAGCAGTGGGAAGTGAGCTCTTAACTCATTTCCATCTTAATGTCACATGAACGACTGTGACTGTGCCACAGACATGCTGAGAGAGTGACAGGAACTGACAGCCCTGGCCACTTTTGTCCTCTTCCCACAGGGTCTCCAGAGAAGAGGAGTCAGCCTTCTCTGCGTTGCCAAAATAAACTTGTATTGTTTCCAGCACCAGAAGAGGTCTGGAGCTAAGCAATGTTTGCCAACCCTAAAAGGAAGCAAAGCTGGGGAGGGGGGAGGGGCCTGCACCAGGCGAGCCCTCCCCCAGCTCTTCCTGATTCCAGAAACTCTGTGTCAGCTGGCTGCACAGCCCATCCCAGGCGACACCACAGAGGGTGGGCTCTTAGGGACAAAGAAGGGACTGGCACTTGGATTTACTGAGGGCCAGCTCTGTGCTGGGCAAGTTGTTGGAGAGGCACGCTGATCTGGGTTCGAACTCTGTCCCTGCCATCTGCTGTGTGGCCCATACAAACAAATGACTTCTCTGAGTTTGTTTCCTGTGCATAAAACAGAAATGGTGTCTGCAACGCTTAGCCGGGAGGTAAGGCAGGCACGAGCTTCACAGAATGTGTGGATGTCAGTTGTTCCTAGTAACTTTCCAGACAAGGCTGAGACAAGAGTCTCTAACTAAATAGCTTAGCTGATCCTTGGAAACCAAGGCCCAGGAGACACTCTGGCACTTTTCCAGCGTCTGACAACAATGAGCAGCCTCCAAATTCGGACCAGGTCTGCCAGGCTCTCAGGCCCATGTCACACCTCCTTTGAGGTGGGGACCCATAGTCCTCCTGATATACACGCTGGGTCTCCCAAGTCCAGGACAGGCCAGAAGAAGAAAACAGAGACTGCCGGGCACTGCTACCACCTAACAGTCTCCCTAACAGTCCCCCAGGTTTAGCCAACTCTACCGCTGGGCCAGGCCAACCAAGGCCTTGGGTTCCTGCTGCCAGGCCCAGAGCCCCTCTGTTTTCACCCGTCTAGAGTGTCTGTGCCTCAAGCCCCACCCGAGCCTCCTGTGCACCATGGAACCCAGGCTCTGCAGGGCCAGCCTCCCACTCCTGTGTGGACAGCTTCCTGAAGCTGAGCCAAAGCAGGCGGATTTCAGTCCCGGCTGTGTCACCCGCTAGCTGTGTGATTTGGGATGTTTTACGTGGTCTCCCTGAGCCTCAGTTTCTCATCTCTGACACGGGGAGCAATGGCATCTAGCTTTCCGGAGTCTCCATTAAAATGGTACAAGGCAGTGACCAGGCCGTCAGTGCTCGGCAGTGTCCATCTGACTCCTCCCACCTCATTAGCTCGGGGCTCCCCGCCCACCACGCCTGTGGAGCACGTGACCTGGAGCCCCAGCGCGCCTGGTCTTCTTTCTGCTGTCCTCACTGCTGCCATCCTTAATGAAAAATGAGTAACTCACGTGCTCTGTACGTGCTGCCCCCACAGTAGTGCGGGCTTGTGCAGTTCTCCCAAGGCTGTCAACTGGAAGATATCTGAGTTCTTCATAAATCAAAAAGTTTCATTCTGCTGCCAAGATCGTCAACTTTCTTTGCCTTGCATAGGGTGGCAGGCGGTGTGGGCCTGGGATGGATTCCGACCTGCCTGCTAATCTGGGCTCTGCCAAGACAAACTTAGGACAGAAGCAAATTGCTTTGCGTCTTTGAGGCCTTGGATTCTTCCTCTACCAAATGCGTGTTGAATGTGTTGGATCCTACAGAGTTTTTCCCTCCTTCCTTTCTTTGTGATGAAATTCTGGAAAGTGATCTTTCCTTCTCCCTCCGCCTCTCTCTTGCTCCCAGACTCTACCTCCAGTGGCCTTTCCTATTCTCCTCCTCCCTCTCCTCCACCATCACTATCTCTTCAGTCAATCAGGTCAAATCAGCCCCAGCTAGGAGGAAAAACATCCATGCATTCCTGGCAGCCAACAATCTTCTAATGCTCCTTACTGCAAAAGCAAAAGCAGCCCCTTCTCCGGGGTGAAGAGAAGGGCAGACAAAATCTGTATTTCTACTGTGGCATCTGGGGAGGCATGGCGGGGGGGGATGTGCTCATGCAGCAAAAGATGGATAAATTTAGAAGTCAAAAAACTCCCTTTGCCAGGCCCAGGCCTGGAGTTTGTAAAAGGCTCCCAGGCCATCCTGGGGGCTTCAGGTCACGTAGAGCAGCTGGCTTCTGCCCCCTAGAGGGCTCTGTGGGCTGTAGAGAAGTTGAGTGGAAAGTGTATGACGGTTCCAGAGGGAATTTGGCCTCCTATAACCAACACAGCTGAGCTGGTATCTCAGTAATGGGGGGCAGACAGCTAAAATGATTCAGTTTCTTTACCACTGAGTCATCTGACCGAGAGTAAGAAAAATGGAGGGTCAGAAAGATTGCTGAGCCCAGGAGTTGGAAAAAAGAGAGATTAAGGGCCAGAGGGTTAGCTCAGTGGTTCCGGCACCTGCCTCGCAAGCGCAATGGTCCTGAGTTCGATCCCCGGAAATCACATACAATGCTGGGCATGGTGACTCATGCCCACCAACAATCAATACCACATACCACAGTGCCGGGCATGGTGACTCACACCTGTAATCCCAGCACTCGGGAGGCAGAGACAGGAGGATTGCTGAGTTCGAGGCTTGCCTGGGCTACATAGTGAGCTCAGTGCCAGCCTGAACTACAAAGTGAGACCCTGTCTCAAAAAAAAAAAAATAGATTAAGAGACGGGCAAGATAGAGACAGAAGCAAAGAAGACAGAGACAGGAAAAGGGGGAAACAGGAAGAAGGGGAAAGAAGAGAGAGGAAGAAAAGAGAAAAGGAGAAAGAAAAGCAGGCAAGCAGGAAAAAAAGATCAAGGGAGGAAAGATGTCTGCCCGTGCAGAGTCATCTGAAAGCCCATCCTCATGGCAGGGCAAGGGCACAGCCTGGCCAGGCTGGACACACACTGTGCCCACTGTGCTCTGACTCCCCGGCAAAGATGAGCTCAGAGCCTGCTGTCCACCACCTTTGAGAGTACTGCTTATCAAAAACACAAATTAAAAACCAGGACCCTGGAGCCTGTGAGGAAAAAGCAGGGCTGAGGGCTGGCTGGCAAATGTCATTGCGACCAGTTGATTTTTATATTGAATAAATTTGATAAAATTGTCATTTTTAGGGCCGGAGATTCGGCTCAGTGGTTCCAGCCCCGGGGATTGAACCAGGGACCTTGCTTCATTTCAATCCCCTGGTTCAATCCCCAGTAACCACATACAACAATACTGGGCATGGTGGCCATGCCCAATGGCAATCAATACCTCATACCACAGATGCCGGGCCTGGTGGCTCACGCCTGTAATCCCAGCACTTGGGAGGCAGAGGCAGGAGGATTGCTGAGTTCGAGGCTTGCCTGGACTACATAGTGAGCTCAGAGCCTGCCTGAACTACAAAGCGAGACCCTGTCTCAAAAAAAAAAAAATTTGTCATTTTTATATTTCCTGTTACATTATCTGATAAAAATTAATGAAAATGCAATGTTTGGGTATCAAGCATTTTAAAAATTGAACTGGTTAAAATTTAAACTTTTTTTTTTCTAAAGCGGGGATCAAACTCAGGACCTTGCACTTGCCAGGCAGGCAGCAGCACCACTGAACTACATCTCTGACCCAACATTAATATTTTTAATCATACTAATGTATATAAATTTAGAGAAACAGACATCATTACAATATCAACTCATCCAGCCATGAATATAGTATATTTCTGTACTTAGGAGTCCATCCATTCATGTTGGTTAATAAAGTTCAATCATTTCTATGGAAGCCCGGCATACGTTTTGTTACATGTACTTCATTTATGTTGTGAATATAAAGGATTATTTTTTAAAAATTTCATTTGCTCAATTCTCATTGCTCATATATTGAAATGAACACACTTTTTTT
>PVIC010003936.1:0-65617 GCA_004025085.1 Thryonomys swinderianus | reverse complement strand
TTTTTCACAAAGTCAGAAGTCTCAGTGTAAATTTTATTTTGAAGTAAATGTATCCTAAGCCTGTGTTATGGCTTGAATATTAAATGCCCTTCAAAGGCCCATCTGCTAAAATGTTTGTCGCCATCCATGTCACTACTGGGAGATGACAGAGCCTCTGGGGGGCGGGGCCTAGTGGGAGGGAGTGACGTCACTAGGGTTGTATCCTTGCAGAGGAGGGAGGACCCTAGCCTTCCCTCTCCCCAGATCTGTCTTTGCTCCCCAGCTGCCAGGATGTGCTGGGTTCCCCGTCGTCTCCCCACAGTGAGGTGCTGAGATGCCTCAGATTCACACCGTGGCATTTCCTTCCTCACCGGCCAGACTGGCACATCAGTCAGGACAGGTGTGCAGCATGTCCCCGCTTCTTCCAGTCTTTGCTGAGAGTTCGAGTTGTTCTCTAGCCTTCCTAGCTGGCACTGTTGATGCGCGTTAACCACCTGGCGCAGCGGCACGGGGTGACAGACTTCCAAGGCCTTGTCCTCCTTGTCACAGCTCCACGCCGGCTGACAGGAGCGGCATCCTCCACACTTCCTCGCCCCCCAGAGCCTCGGTCTGTTCTGCCTGATTTGCCCTCTCGTCCTCAGCCTTCAGCGTGCACACCGCGCCCACTGCGTTATTTCTTAGTCCTCAAGGCCCTTCTCATGTTAGCAGCTCTCAGCATGGCACCATCCTCCAAGTCCACAGAGAACTGCTGAAGTTAAGGACGACGGGGATGGATTTCCCCCACTTCTGCTTAGTCAGAGCCATCCAGTGTCACTTGTTCCCAGAAGATGAAACCCCGTCATTCTCACACCCCCGAAGTTGTTAGACACTTCTCCTAGGGTACTGCAAAGTCATATCCTTAGTAACTTCATTCCTGTCACTCAATTACTTTTAGTATATTCTCAGTGCCAAGAAAATACAAACCACCAGTATTTCTTTTATGAACAGACCAGGAATGGATCACTTCCTTTAACGTATTAGCAATTCTCCTTCCTGGAAACATAGCCAATGTTCGGTTCCACCACGACTCTGAGCCCCTCTTATTCCATAGTCATCAACTGCAGCAAATGAAGAACCTTCTGCAGCCAAGGTTTCCCTGGGGAGGAATGGTGCTGAGCATCCTTCCCTCCTACATCCCACGCAGTTGCCAAGCTCTGATTCATACTCCACACAGCCTGGCCTCGACCCAGCCAGTATCACTGGGCTGTATAGATGAGTGAGAGGATCGATCTCCACTGTGTGCATCGGTGCCACTATACAACATCCAACATAACGATCAGTACTAGGATTTCAGTCTTCTACTTAAGCAAAAAAGTATTTGTCATTAGCCTTGTGGCTAGTTTATAAGTTCTAGATAGCAAGGTGCCTCACACCAGGGTCATCCTGAGGAACACAGCACTGAGGCCCCAGCAGTTTTGATCTCTGCTTCAGCTTTAGCAGTAAAGCTTATCAGTTTCATACTGAAAAGCATTTTTTAAAACTTTTTTCCCTGAAAATTAAATCTACTTACCAGTGCTGTGCCTTGTTTGATAATTACATATAGCCCTTAGTGGCCGGGGACCTTTATTGAACAGGCCCCTAAGAGATCACAAACTAAAAGCTGGAGAAGAAAGACTCACCAGTGAAATAAAAGTGAAATTTTCCATGGACATAATAAACCACACTTGTGCTCCCTCTTCACACTTCTGTTTTTCATCTTCTTGTGTAAATCATCATACTTGAAGGTTCTGCTTTCTCAGCATAGTACTTTTCTCTTATTTGTGCTGGAGTCAGCACACTATACAAGTTTATATTAATTGGATTTTAATATAGCCTAACGCTATACTAAGATTCAAATAAATGTTAATTTATGTTCATCACTACCTTTGACCTTCAAACAACCGTATCTGTGAACTCAGAATAATCACATCATAGTAGAAACAGCAAGCAGGTAATTAAGGAAACATCCATTCAACAAATATATACTAAGCACTGAATACGAGGCACTGTGCTAGGCTGAGGTTATAGAAATGAGTAGTATGCACTGGGAAGTGAGTGATGGCGGGTACGTGATAAACTGCCACCTTACCTCAGGGCAGTCCAACTGGGTCTCAGCAGAGGGTGACTAACAGGCACTGATGGAAGCTTAAAACTAAGAATGTGTCCACACTCAGTAAAATGTGTGATTCATTTTATGTTCCAAATTCATGGGATATGAGTAAATGTGATTTCAAAAGTAATTTTGAGCCAAGTGGGGTGGCACATATCTGTAGTCCGGGGCAGGAGTGTCACTTGTTTGATGACAGCCTTGGCAGTTGAGTGACTTAACCAGAGCTGTCTCAAAATAAAACAGGCTGGGGAAGTAGCTCAGTGGTAGAATACCTCTCGGTTCAATACCTAGTACCAGGAGAAAAGAAGTTTATTTTTGTAGTGTTGGGGATTGAACCCAGAGCCTTCACATGTAGAACATACTCGTTCATTTAGACTGCTTGTGTCCCCCAGTGGTGTGAACACAGTGTGCTTTTGTCTTGGGCTTCCTTTTTCATATTACCTTCTGCGAGTGCAGCAGGAATTTGGTTGGGTAGAACGGACTTTCCTTCCTCCTCTAGAGACGGACTTCAATGGATGTAAACTGACGTCCACCTCGTCCCTCTAGCCATGAATCAGACCCGAGCCAGTCCATGTCTGAAACTCCTCTGGCATCAGTAACTGACTCAAGAAGGTCCACTCAGAGAGAAGAGCAGACTTTTTGTCCGGTTTGTGTGCCTGGGAACAGTAGAGCCTTCCCCAGCCTGCTCTGAGTGTAAGGTATTTGATTGTAAAGCCTGCAGCCCCTGCAACCGCTCTCATAACTTGAAAGAAACCAGCCACATCCAGAAGGTGAGAGCTGAGTAATCCCAGAGGAGGACAAGAAGTGCCCAGACTGACTGTACCTGACTGCTTTGTCTCTGCAGCTTGAGGTCTGGGGCCCTAGTGAGGAAGATGCAAACGCTGGGGTCTGGAATCATCAGGGTTTGATGCGGTGACCAGCCGGAATATTGGCAGGAGTGTCACCCAGGACACCTGCATATGGCCTCTTCCAGTGGCTGCTTGGGCTTCCCCAGAGCATGGCAGATAGCAGTCAGGAGCAAGCATCCTCCTCGTTCCACCATCTTTTTTTTACAAAGTCATCAGAAGTCGCGTCATCCCTTCAGATCCAATAGAGAATAAGCCCAGATCTCAAGCACAGCACCTAAGTCACGTGGTCTGAAGAACACCTGAAGTGGAAAGTACCATGTGACTATTTCGCCATAGCTACTGTGCTCTCTCTTATCTCCAAGGCTTTGGCCATTTTGTAACATTTCTTTCCATGTTGCCACTTGACAGCATCTCACTCAGCCTGGTCTGGGGGAAATGTCTTCATCCGCACACAAAGCAGCACCCTGGGCTTCTTTCACAGGGCTTTATTTAAAATTTCTTCACTACCTGCTTCTCTCCTCCTCCAGCTTTATTTAAATATGATTCTTATCTCAGAGACAGTTCTCTAGCTCTGGCTTTTAACATCTTCCCACCCTGCAGTTAGTTTTGAGCCCTCTGCACTGACATCCCTATGCACCTCCCAGATGGGAAGCACAGACTTTCCCGAAGCAGCCATCAAAGGATATTCCGAGCTCTCCCATGGTGGCCCTCGCTGGAAACCAACTGTTCCCTGCATGGCTGAATCATCGGAGAAAAAGGAAAAAATACATAATTCTGATACTAGTGATAAGAAGTGAAACCTCACAAATGGGAATCATTAAATAAGATGAAAGTGCCGTCAAGAACGAGGAAAGAACAAAATGTAAAGAACACGTACAAAATGCCAAAAATATACCATCAAAGGCAGAATCTGAAAAGCAGGGTGTTGCTGTAGATTTTGTCCATTTTTCTTTTCCTTTTAGTTCTCTCAGCATGAAAGTCCTCCCATACATATAAAGTTTTCTGTTGAACTTTGATTTCTTAGCAGTTTTACAAGGACACACTGTGCAATAAAGGAAAGGACCACATACACTAAGTAAAATGTAAAGCTCATAACTAGGCTTCATCAGCCCCACAGGTCAAGTTGAACAAGATCGAGTATCCAACTTATGTTGACTATAGTGACTATGTGATATGTGGTCCTGGCTGAGAACTTAAATGTGCCCCACTGAAGCAGAGGATCATATAAGGTTTAGGTTTGGCAAAAGATCTTCTAAAATAGAAGCAAAGACCTTCTGGTCACTACTGTAGAAAACAATTCTCAAAGAATAGCTTGGGGTTTCTCACCTCAGAGTTGCTAGCAGGAGTTTCACAGTTTACCTGTCTGTCTTCAACACTTTCCCAGACCAAATCTCTGTGGGACTCTTCTGCTTACCAAGTCTGGAACAAGTGCTTTGGTAGACAGTGGCATTGGCTCCATGAGCCCCTTGGTGTCCACTTTTGTCTCACCAAACTTTGAATTTTGTCAGAGCCTAGCTGACGTAAAGCCTAAAAACATGAAGAAATGCTTGGTAACAAGAGAGAAGAGGAATCTAAAGAAAATATTTTGCCATGGACTTTGAAAATGCTGACTTTGCACATTTTCGATGTCCAGGGACTGTGCCTTTCTCCCCAGGCTGATTGTGATGCAGCAGATGGGGCAGCCATTCTTCCCATTGGATTCTCTGAGATACTTGTCATACAATTCAGCTGAATGCAAAACTGGACAAAGGGCAGAGGCAGATGGCCAGTAGTAGGGCATTATTTAAGGTTGTGGGGCAAAGACAGAAGGCTTTGGGTATGAATAAGGATCATGGTTGTGGCTTCCACCCTGATAGAGATAGAAACAGCAACCGGAAAGGACTAATCATTCATCTGTAGAGGAAATGAGACCTTTGACCCAGTGCTGAATGTCAGAACCCAGAGATAATTGGCACCCCAATTGACAGAAAGTGAGATATACTCCCGAAATGTACAAAGCCTGTCACCCAAAGCCTGTTGTAATCGCCGACAAGAGGGACATGAAACACCGTGGCCAATCCTAAAGAGCCCAATTAGTGACACCCTCTAGAATCCAACAAAAGAGAGAATGGAAATATGCGTTTACTTAATCCCACAGAGTGTGAGTCTTGGATAGTCCATAGTACATAATGGACCTGAACTATTAAACTGTTCCATTTTAACTACTCGCTTAAAGCTATTCAGATTTGCTGGCTGTTTCAGTCGGCAGATCTGTGCTTTGTGTTGTGGCATACAAAAGAAAGTGTAACAACATCTCCCTCACTTCTTTCCTCTTTCTTTCTGTCTGCATTGCTCCCAGCTTCCTGGATCTTGCTGCAAATCTTCTCTCAGCGTCATTGTCTTTATATCTGCCTTTTCTACCCTTACTTTTGGACGTAGATCCCTCCATAATCCTCTTGCTGTCATTCCCGCCACATCCCCGCAGAGGTTTCTCTCCCACACACTCCCTATCCCCCAAACACACATCCTCTCTCACTCCATTATTCTTTCAAAAACTACCAAATAGTCCCAAACCAGTATGAGAAGAGCACTCAAAAGGAGATTGGGTAGGTTTTGTAGTTGGAAGAATATCATGTCTCTAATTAAAGATACGTAGGTGGAAAACATGGTCATGTTTCAGTCAGTACCCTCTATCCATGAGCTTTGGTAGCTCTTTTCCATGCCAACCTCTGGGATAGCCTTGGACTTTATTTTTACAAGTATAGTTGTTTTGGTCTCTGTGTGTTTAAATATCTCCAATTTCAGTCCCTCGGTCTTATCTATGTTAGTCAGCCTTCCTGTCACTGGGGAAAAAGTGCCTGACACTTGCAAGGGAAAGGAGGATTCAGGTTTATTTTGGCTCATGGTTTTGAAGGATTCAGTCCATGGTTGGAGTTGCTGATTCCAAGTTGGAAGGTCTGGAAGAGTGCAGGGTGCAGGTGCTCACTGTATGACAGCCAAGAAGCAGAGATAGAAGGAGGAGCAGGGGACAAGAATACACTCTTCCAAATCACATCCCCAGGGATCCAGCTCCAATCATGCTTCACCTTCTAATAACACAGTCAACCATGAACTCACCCAATTACCTTATAAAAGCCCACCTCTGAATACTCAAGACTTCAGGGCTATCCTCAATCTAAACCGAAACAATATCTCTGTCATCAGAGACCCCCAAGAATACTTCATTATAATCCCTGTTTTCATATGTATCTCTAGAAGTTATTCCCAGTGGTAGTCAGTGAAAAGGGAGGTAAGATATTCAGATAAACTGAAGCTAATCTCCAGCTTATCTCCCACCGTCCAGAAGCCTTCAAGGTTGGGAAAAGGTTGGGCCTTATTAGGGACAAGTTTTTTATTGAATTTGCTGTGGCTACTGGGTAGAAGGTATTAGTATCAGGAGATACCAGTTACTATAAGAAAAGTAAGGTTCAGCAGTAGAATATCTTTAAATTTAAAAGTTCACTGGATACCATGATTTATTTTTAAAGTCACATTTTTTCAATGCAAATGGCTCCAGAACTTTGGCAGAAGTTTCAGCCTCTTTTCATCCACATCCTCCAAGGCTACTATTTAACACCATTGTTAAGTAAAAGAGACCAGATCTCTTCACAGAACAGATGATGCCTTGTGTGAGAAGGAAAAAAAAAATCAGAAGGAGCTTGGAATATCCTGTCGTTACCAGAAAGTAAGAATCTTATTTTTTTTTTTAAATATGTGGGTCAAAGTCAAAAGACCAAAGGATCTGATGTAAGGGATCCACCGACTCAGCCATGACCGCTGGTGCATAAAATACTGTTCTTACAGTGGGTGAACAAAGAAACTTCAGCCTAGAAAGGGCCATGGAATCATAATTATACCCACAAAAGAAAAAAAAATGAATGCAATTAATACCAAAATATGGTTGTGACCAAAAAATGAGTAACTCATTATGGATTTACTTCATCTTAATGGACTTTCATAAGTGGACATTTTTTCATATGGCTATTTTATTTCTCTCACTAGATTACTGTTTCTTAGAAGTATGAATATATAAACACTTGTTTCTGAGGAAAAAATAAGGAATCAAATCAATAATCCAAAATAATAGCAGAAATTCTGTCAGATAGCAAAATGTCCTGTTTGGTTAACAGTGGGATAAACATATGATAATCTAGGTGAACAGACGTTCTAACAATCAGGATCAGCAATTACACAAAATTACAAGGAGAATAAAGATTCGATAGGGTTATCTTAATCCATTTGGGCTGCTATAAGCTGGGTGGCCTATAAATGATACTTTATATATTTCACATAATTTAGGTGCCAGAGAGACCAAGGTACAGGCAGATTTAGTGTCTGGTGAAAACTCATTCCTCATAGACAGCTGCCTTTTTTCTGTGCCCTCATACGGTGAGAGAGCCAAAAAAGCTTTCTGGGGCATCTTTTCCATGGGCACTAATCCCATTCATGAAGGCAGTTATGACCTAAACCCCTCCCAAAGGCCAGATTTCTAATATCATCCCCTTGGGCATCAGGATTTCAGCATGTGAGCTGGGAGAGAGGAATGTAAACATCCAGCCCACAGCAGGGGTCTTCCAAAAACGAAGGACTTAACCAAATGTACCAGAGATGAGGAGTGTACCCTGCCAACTCGGTGCCTCATCACGCAGGAAATGAAACCACTAGATGGCCCTGCTCATTTTAATAAAACACCAACACAGAATATGTAATTTGTAAAAAGGTAACAGACCAAGTCAGTATGTCATACTGATAGGACATAGGGTTTTGTAACTTTGACAAAGTGAGACCTTCAAAGCACATCATTTCCTGAAAGACACCAGGTTGTAAAAATTCATAATACCTAAGTAAAGGTGTAACCTGAAAACCTATATTGTGGTAAAACAGGAAGTTCACTTGGCTTGAGGACGGGCCATTCACCTAGCCTGAAAATGGATCAACTGGGAATCCACACCCTGCAGCCTTTCTGGGCTGAGCACACTTTTTTCTTTAGGGTCTAGTAATACAACTCCACCCCTGGGAAGAAATATAAATATATTAGTGAAACTCTAGGACGATATTAAAATAAGTATACTAATATCCCCCAGGAAGGCATAAAACAAGCACATAAATTATTAAAGAATAAGTCCATTGTTCTGAGGTTTTAGGATAGGTTCAAGGGTGTGTGGAATAATAAGCTTCGTAGTCGTTGCATTCGTGAACATTTTATATTTCAGATGCTCAAAACTCAGTCATAGTAAATTTATAATCATACTTTTAAGAATCAAATTAAATTAAAATCATCTTAAACTATCAAAATAATTTGTTTTTAACATGTATGTAAATACATACTATTAGGTACAAGAGTCAAACAGTTTGAACATTGAACAATGTCAGTGTTCAGTTCCTGGTAAGAAAATTGATAATCCTGGTTTGTGAAGTCCTTTCGCCAAAGCCAACCCAGAGGAAATTAGAGACAGCAACAGAAACCCCAGACTGTGTATGAGAATCATTTGGGGACCCTTTAAAAAGTGCGATAATCAGGGGTCCTCTGCAGACACAGATCTGGACACTGCTATCTGAAACACGCCTTGATCCCTTCCAATGTGCACCTGGGACTCAGGAACTACAGGTGGGAGGGAGGCCGTCGGGGGCACAGGAATTCACCCGAAAGCCCAAGCCCGGGAGTCCAGGGGCGAGCAAGACCGCTGAGGGCAGGAGTGCCGCAGCCGGTGGCCGTCCGCACTAGGACCCAGGGGCAGTGGGTGCATCCTGGAAGGCAAATGGTGCCCTTCCCTCTCCCCCTCATTGTGATGCAGGGCAGAAATTAGCAACAGCAGCTTGGATGCGAGGTGTGTGCGCCTCAGGGAGCTGAGAGGAAATGAGAGGCTCTGGGCTGTGCAGACCCTGCCAGGTGGGGATCTGGACAGAACACAGCTGACAGCCTGCTTCCCATAAGGCATTCGCTTCCTCGTTCTTTGGCTCCTCTTATCTGGCGGAGATAACCCACTCCTCTGCTAGACTGAGGGAGGACTGGCCTAGAGGAGAGGCTGAAGGCTGAGCGCGTGTGCAGCTTCTGTGCCGCGTGGCGGCCCATTCCTGAGCCCTCCCCAGATGCTCCCTCCCTACGCAGAGGTCGTACCAGCCTCTGTTCTCATAGCCTGGGAAAGGTAGTCTGCTCTTCCAGGGCACCGAGCTGGCGCACTTGCTGTCCAGTAAAATGAAGAGGATGCATCTTCCGGGCAAAGCTAGAACCCATTAGAAAAGACTCCATAAGCACAGGGTCCTAAATCTGTGACTCAGACTTACCTACAGGGAAGACTATGAGAAAATGAAACGATGAGTCCTTTGTCTCTGTTTCAGGAATCTCGCGTCTTCTGCAGCGTTTTTGAAACTGGGGCTGGCTAGTTCTTTAATTGACAAGTAGGACAAAATCCGTTACTCTTCACAGTTTGTTTCTTTGTTTGCTTTCTGTTGTGGTGGTTTCTTTGTCCATTACTGGGAATTGAAGCCATAACCTTCGCGCTGAGCTACACCCTCAACCCGTTTTATTCTTTTAAATTTTGAAACAGGGTCTTCTTAAGTCAATAAGTCGCCAAGTGTAGGTTTGAACTCACAATCTTCCTGCCTCGGTCTCCCAGAGTGCTAGGATTACAGATATTTGTCGCTTTATGAGTCTTGATGATAATTTTTTTTAAATCCAAAAGTCCAGAAATGAAATAGCATACAATTAGGTAATCAAACGAGAGCTCATAAAGGTATTAGAGAAAATAGACTGAACAGAAAACATTTTAAGCCAAAATTTATGGACATAGATAAAGCAGTTTTTAGAGGGCTATTTAAAAATTTAAGCAAAATTATCAAAAAGCAGTAAAGATTGAAAGTTAATGAACTAAGTGTTTAGTTCAGGATGGAGGAAAAAATTGGGCAACTAAAATTAGAAACTAGGGGTGGAATTAAACAAAAGAATAAAAACAATAATACATCATAATAATAAAATCATGAAGATCAAAAATTAAAAGTTGGTTTGTAAAAAGATAAAATCGTCTTCTGGAAAGACTGGTCAAGATAAAAGAAAAATATAAAAAAAACCAGAATGTTAAAGGGGAAATATAAGAGATGTATAAGAAATTTTAAAAATAATAAAAGAATATTGTGAATTACTATATGTTAATGTACTAGAAAGATTAGATAGGTCTTATTTTTTTTTTTTTTGGGAGACAGGATCTCACTATATAGTTCAGACTGGCCTTCAACTCACTATGTACCCCAGGCTAACCTAGAAGTCCCAGTAATTCTCCTGCCTCAGCCTCCCAGGTGCTGGACTTATGTGTGTGTGCCACCATGTCCAGCCAAGTCGGTTTTACTCCTGACAGTAATATTTAAATGACTCAGCAACAGGTACAGCACAAGCACTAACTTAGCAGGCTGAACACCTGGGCCACCAGAAAGGATGATGCCAGGTGGCCACACTGTGTATCCTGGCTGAGGATTAGCTTTGTGTTGTTGGGGCTTAAAAAAAATGCTCAGTGGGCCAAAAAATATAAATATCAAATGGACAAGCAAACACTGAAAAGGTGAAATGGTCACACAAAAGTTCCTCTGTTCCAAACTCCTTGCAGCCCGGAATGTTTTCCAGTGTCAACTTTTCTGGACAAAAGTTGCACAAACTCAGTGAGATTAAAACTGGCTTTGTGGCAGTGAGCAAAAAATATTAGTCATTAAAATAATCTTTATGATAGAATATTTGTGGTATTCAGATGTTGGGGTGTTAGCAAAAAATACACACATTCTGAGAAATGGAGAAGAATATAATAAAACCTAGACTTAGTCAAGAAAACAGAAAAAAAGCAAACTCTCTTCAGCACATTTTACCCTTGTAAGGGCCCTTGAATAAAACCATGTAAGAAACACACACACACACGTGTGTGTGTGTATATCTACATATACATATGTTTACTTACATAAGTGAAATTCACCTCTCTGTATATACAAGTGACCTTATAAAAATAAAAATCTTCACGAATATTAGTTAAATGAATCCAAAAGGGTATGCATTTGGCTCCTGGAGGAGCCAGATGTGGTACAGGCATTTGGAAGGCTGAGGCAGGAGAGTGGCTGCCCGGTTGAGGCCAGCCTGGACCACAGAGTGAGACCCTGTCTCAAAAAAAACAAAAACAAAACAAAACAAAACAAAAAACCTAATATTTTTTAAAATCATGAAATCAGATTTCCCAAATAATGAGGAAAAACTGGAAAAAACATGTAGCACAATTATTTTAAGGTCATAGATAACAGTGAGATCAAGACTGTGATTGGAGAGAAAAGGGAAGCAGCTGAGAGGAGCCCTGCACGGCTGCAGTGTGCAGAGAGCCAGGCAGGAGCCCAGCCCAGCACAGGCCTCTGGGAGCCCAGGTGGAGCCGAGTTCATGCAGCCAGTCAGCAGTGCTGGAAGCGCTGGGGCGGAGGGCCAGAGAGGGGAAACACATCTCCGTCCTTTGTTAAATACTTAGCTGTGTAGGCAGAGTGAGGTGCTTCAAGATGTGTGTGTCTGTGTGTGTGTGTGTGTGTGTACATTTGGCCCTTGATATCTACAGTTCTAAAAGTAGGGGGAAAAACTGTGCTGAATTTATATAGAAGTAGTTTCTTGTCATTATTTCCTAAAGAATACAGTTATAACAACTACTGACATAGCAGCTCCATTGTATTCTATAGTATAAATAATGCAGATGTGATTTAACATAGGGGAGAGGACACGCATACATTAAATGCATATATTGCACCATTTTATGTCAGAGACTTGAGTATCTTTGAATAGAGGTATTCGTAAAACATCCTGGGACTTTCCTGCCCCAACCCTACCTGGTGAGAGCCGAGAACAACTATAAACCTGTGCAGACCTTTATGTGTGTGTGTGTGTGTGTGTGTGTTTGTATGTTTTAGTGTAATATTTGGTAATATTTTTGGTAATATTTTTGCATATACACTGTGAAATTAGAGCTCTTCACTATAAAATCTAAAACAACTGCTATATAAAACAGTTATGACTAATAAGCCCTTGAAAGCAAAAAGTATTCATAAAAATCTTCAACTAATTCAAAAGCAGTCAATAAAACAAGAAAAGGCCCCCAAATAATAAATGAAGTAAATAGAAATCAAACAGGAAGATGGAACCATATAACCAGGGGTATGAAAGGGGGCAGAAAATAGTAGAAACACCAGATTAAAAAGGCAGAAGTTGTCACGTTAGATAAGAAAACATCTAACTTTATACTGCCTACAAGCAATCCATTTTGAATTCAGAAATACAGTAGATAAAAGGAAAAGAATAGAAAGGTGATATCAAGAAAACATTGATCAAAATAAAGAGGACCGGAGATTTAGCTCAATGGTGCCAGCCCCTGCCCAGCAAGTGCAAGGTCTCTGGTTCAGTCCCCAGTAACCACAAACAACAATGCTGGGCATGGTGACTCATGCCCACCAGCAATCAGTACCACATACCACAATGCCAGACAGACATGATGGCTCACACCTGTAATCCCAGCATTCAGGAGACAGAGGCAGGAGGATTGCTGAGTTCAAGGCTTGCCTGGGCTTCATAGTAACCTCAGGGCCAGCCTGAACCACAAAGCAACACTCTGTCTCAAAAAAGAATAAAAAGAAAGTTAAGGTATCTGTACTAAAACCAGAAAGTAGATTTCAGAATAGATAATATTAGTAAAGACAAAAATGGATATCTCATAATTATAAAGGACAGAACATTCTTTGGTGTTTGTATGAAGAACAGCTGACCAAAATGTGTAAGACTAAATTGACCTGAAAAATCAAAATTAACAGATTTACAGTTACAGTGTATTTTCAAAATATCTAAGCACAAGTAGAAAATTGGGGTGCAGAGGACTTAGAAAATGCAATAAACACTGTAAATCAAATAATTTTATTTACGCTAGCATTTATGCAGCACTCCACCCAATTACATAATGCACATTCTTTTCAAGTTTATAGGGAATATGTATTAAGAGAGACAATACTCTCAGAAAAAAATGTCATAAATTGTAAATAATTTAACTCAAAGTATATTCTCTGGCCACAATGGTGTCAATTTTTTTTAAATGAAACAAAGATATGCAGAAACTCAACAAATATTTTGAAACAACATATATACATAAAATTAGAAAGTATTTTGAACTGAATGAATATGAAGACAATATATCAAAATATACAGATAAAATAATGCTTAAAAGAAAAATATAAAAATATCTCAAATTAATAGCCTTACTTTTCACCTTAAGTAGAAAATAGAACAAATTAAAAAGCTCAGAACCAATTAAAAACTAAACATTTATTTTTTTAAAAGTTGATAAATCACTAGTCAGATTGAAATAGAGAGAAGACACAATTTAGCAATGTCAAGAAACAGGAAGAGACATAATTACAGACTCTACAGATATTAAAAGGATAAGAAGAAAATACTGTGAACAATTCTACATACGTAAAATGGGACAATTGGTTGAAATACACAAATACAGCTGGGCTTGGTGGCTCAAGCCTGTAATCTCAGCACTCAGGAGGCAGAAGCAGGAGAATTGCTGAGTTCAAGGCCAGCCTGGGCTATACAGTGAGCTCAGGGCCAGCCTGAACTACAAAGCAAGACCCTTTCTCAAAAACAAACAAACAGCAACCCCCCCCAACAAATACATTGAAGAAGAAATGGATTAACCAAATATATTCGATGTTCAATAAAACAACTGGACTTTTACTTACCATCCTTCTCACAAAGAGAAATCCCAGGTTTAGACAGTATCATGAATAAGTTCTCTCAAATTTTAAAAATTGATTTTATTGGTACATTTTATATATAAATCATGGTCACACTTACCATTGAGAATATGTACCAGTACATGACGCGACTTAATTCTCATTTTTTTCCCATTTCCCTCCCACCCTACAATAGCTCACCTGCTATATACAAAAGCTTTGGTTCCTATTCTTTTTTTTTTTTTTTTTTTGCTTTTTGAGACAGGGTCTCGCTTTGTAGTTCAGGCTGGCCCTGAGCTCACTATGGTGCCCAGGCAAGCCGCCGCGAACTCAGCAATCCTCCTGCCTCTGCCTCCCGAGTGCTGGGATTACAGGCGTGAGCCACCACGTCCGGCACTGTGGTATGCGGTGTTGATTGTTGGTGGGCGTGTCTCCACGCCCAGCATTATATGTGGTCACCGGGGATCGAACTCAGGACCTTGCGTTTGCGAGGCAGGCACCGGAACCACTGAGCTAACCCTCCAGCCCTTTGGTTCCTATTCTAACTCAAATTTTTCTTCCCCTTCTTTACTTACCCCTACCCCCTTTTCTCTTTGAATATTTTCTATTTCCCAATATCTATCATACATTTTAGAGCTCATTTACATCTTTAGTTTCTCATACCCGAGAAAGGATGCAGTATTTACACATCTGTGACCCATTTATTTTACTTATGAGTATGTCCTCAAGGTGCGTCCATTTGAGTATAAATGATTCAAACTTATTCTTTATGGCAGAGTAATACTCCATTTTATTTAAAAACCCACATCTTTTTTTTTTTTTTTTTTGAGACAGGGTCTCACTTTGTAGTTCAGGCTGGCCCTGAGCTCACTATGTAGCCCAGGCAAGCCTCCAACTCAGCAATCCTCCTGCCTCTGCTTCTTGAGTGCTGGGATTACAGACATGAACCACCACACCTGGCACTGTGGTATGTGGTACTGATTGTTTGTTATTGTATGTGGTTACCAGAGATCAAACCAGGGACCTTGCACTTGCTAGGCAGGCACCAGAACCACTGAGCTGCCATAAACATGGGTCCAACATATGTCTCTGTAATATGAATCTTTTAATTCTTTTGTGTATATACCTAGCAAGGGAATAGGAGGGGCAAATGGGACCTCTACTCCTAGTTTTTTTGAGGAATCTCCACAGTGGTCATACCAGTTTATATTCCCACCAACAATCAGAGAAGTGTTCCTTTCTCCCTGCAGCCTTGCCAGAATGTGTTGTTGGTTAAATTCAAGATAGCAGCCATTCTTTGTGGAGTGAGATAGAATCTCAATGTTGTTTTCATCTGCATCTCTCAAGTGACCAGCAATGTTGAGCATTTCTTCATATGCTGCTTAGCTGCTTTTACTTCTTCCTCTGAAAAGTGTTTATTCATTTCAGTTTTGAATTGGGTCTTTAAATTTGGGGAGACTGATTTTTTAAGCTCTTTATATATTCTAGTTAGTAACCCTTTGTCTGAGAAACAGCTGGTAAAATATTTTTCCCATATTGTTGGTTGTCTTTTTGCTCTGCTGGTGGTTTCTCTTGCTATGCAGAAGCTTTCTAATAAGATGAGATTCCAGTTGTCCATTACCTCTGCTAGTTCTCATGCTATAGAGGTTTTGTTCATAAAGTCTTTCCCTAAGTCAGTGTCTCCAGGAGTTCTACCTAACCTGTTCTGCAGAAGGTGTAGTATTTCTGTTTTAATATTTAGGTCTCTAATCCACTTTGATTTTAGTTTAGTGCACTGGGAAAGAGATAGGTCTATTTTAGTTTTTGGCAAGTTAAAGCCCAACTTTTCCAGCACCATTTGTTAAAGAGGCTATCTTTCCTCTTTTAAATATATTTGGCTCCTTTGTCAAAGTTGAGGTGGCTTAGTACATCTGCAGTTGTTTCTGAATCTCCTAATCTGTTTCACTGATCCTCGGTTCTCTTTCCTTGTCAGTACCATGCAGTTTTCATCACAGTGGCTTTGTAGTATAGTTTCAAATTGGAGATCGTGATACTCCCACCAAGTCCTTGTTACCTAGAATTGCTTTTGCTATTCTAGGCCTCTTGTGGTTCCAGATGGATTTTTGGGTTATTTTCTCTAACCCTGGTTGAAATACACAGACTACAAAAGCTTAAAAGAAATATATAAAAAGATCTCAAATTAATAGCCTTGCCTTTCACCTTAAGTAGAAAATAGTAGAACAAATTAAAAACCTTAGAACCAATTAAAAACTAAACACTTAATTTTTTTTTAAAGTTCATATGCTGTTGGGATTTCAATCGGGAAGTTCTGTCAATTTTTTTTTTTTTTTTTTTGAGACAGGGTCTTGCTTTGTAGCTCAGGCTGGCTCTGAGCTCACTATGTAGCCCAGGCAAGCCTCAAACTCAGCAGTCCTCCTGCCTCTGCCTCCCGAGTGCTGGGATTAAAACATGAGCCATCACACCCGCACTGTGCTATGTGGTACTGATTGCTGCCAGGCATGAGGCACCACACCCGGTATTGTTGTATGTGGTTACCAGGGATCAAGCCAGGGAATTTGCACTTGCTAGGCAGGCCTCGGAACCACTGAGCTAAATCTCTGGCCCTATTAATGGAAATTTTAGGAGACATTTGGGATCTTTTTAAGTTTACAGCTCATCAATATGTTTTTGTCATCTGACAAGTTAATATCAGTTATGACTCATGGGGATTGTGGCACAGTTTTTTAAAACTACTGTAAATATTAAATAATTTTTTTTTGAGACAGGGTCTCACTTTGTAGTTCAGGCTGGCCCTGAGCTCAATATGTAGCCCAGGCAAGCCTGGAACTCAGCAATCCTCCTGCCTCTGCCTCCCAAGTGCTGGGATTACAGGTGTGAGCCATGATGCTCAGCGAGGTTGGTGTAATTTTTGAAAAATCAATCAACCTAATTCACAGTATTAAGGAGTAGAAAAGAAGCAGATGATCCTCCAAACAGATGAAGAACATACTCTATGCCGCCCTTCTCAGCCTCCCTGGAGCCCGGCTAGAACCAGGGGCATCTCAGGGGAAAGGATCACACAGCCTTGGGAGTGACAGTAGCCAAGCCACCCCCTCCCAGACGTCCAGGCCCCTTCTGGGCTCCTGCTTAGGAACTGGCCCTGCCATCAACAAATGGACAGGACCAACTCCTGATGGACACATCCCAGGCATGCTCTGTGTGATAGACCCATGGGCTGCCCAGTCCGGCCACATTTTACCCCCCCTTTAGGGTAAAGTAATGCTGAACCCACCATCCCTTGAGCTGAGATAATTGGATTTCTCGTGGCCAGATCCTTCGGCCAATCCCCACCTCCCCAGTTACTAGACTGACAGCCCCATACACATCACCGCCATCAAAATATACCCCCTTACGCCCTCTTGCTGATCAAGTCTTCATTCGGAGCTTTTCTCTGGGAGGTGAACAGTAGTCAGCATTCAACCCACTCCACCCCTTTCAATCTGTTCAACCCATGCCATCCTGGATGGGTTACAAAAGCGAGTTTATATTTCATTTATGTAGTCTAACTGGTGCCAGTAGCTTCTTGCTTTTATTCTCCAGTCACTCATAATTTTTCTTAGGATAATGGTCATACTTTAATATTTTCACAGCATTCTCTAAAGTTTATTGTTAACATGGTTTCTTCAAAGAACAGAGGGAGCCTGCTGGCGAGATTGTGGAAGAGGCCTGGTGTTTTGCATTAAAAACCTTGGAAGCACTATTTGACTTTTTAAATTATACGCATGCCATTCTTGGGGAAATAAACCTAAATTGAAAAAGAAAAGAAAAGACATACTATGCTTGCTGCCCCTCCAGCTCCAGGCCTGACGCTAGCATCCCTGACTTACAGGCCCTCTCAGGACCGTCATGCAGGTAGAAACTGACAGAGCCGTGTGAGACCAGTTCTCCTTCTCCAGTCTTTCCCTTGGTTCCGCAAACAGGTTTTGGTCTTGATTTCCTGGCTATGAACTTGGTGTCTCTTGCAGATAATCCCGAGGTCAGCCCGACAGCTCCCTGCATCCCAGCCTGAGATGCACACAACTCCCAAAGGCTGCGCCTCCCTGGCGAGGAACCTTCTCTGGCCACGCTCAGTTCCTCCTCTGTAGAGGCGGGAGGTCACGGAACTGCAGGATATAGGAGGCCACTCACGTGGAGAAAAGCCGCGGGCCAGAAGTGGAAAGAAACTTCGGCAACAGTGAAGCCGCTGAGATTTTGAATGTGCTGTGGCTTCAGTGATCTGCTGCCTTTTCTGTTGGTGGGAAGGGACCTCTGAGGAGTCCGTGATTTCCTCCCTTAGAGGGTAATGATGTCTCACAGCTGCAGCTACTCTGGTCTGGCAGGCTTAGGCTGGGTAGGGAGATGTTGCGTTATAGCCTATCTCGTAGTGGGCGTGGCCCAGGAAGTTAGAACAGTAGGGCTGGTATCTTCTCGCCCTCCTGTCAGAGAACGTGAAGGTTTTTTGTTTTTTGGGGTTTTTTTTGTTTGTTTGTTTATTTTTTTGCTTTTTGAGACAGGGTCTCGCTTTGTAGTTCAGGCTGGCCCTGAGCTCACTATGGTGCCCAGGCAAGCCGCCGCGAACTCAGCAATCCTCCTGTCTCTGCCTCCCGAGTGCTGGGATGACAGGCGTGAGCCACCACGTCCGGCATTGTACGTGAAGGTTCTTTTTAACACTCCCCTTGTAAATCAGTCTCTGCAACAGAGCAATCAATCATGTCAACACAAATAGGCCTCATAAAGTGCAAAATCAAAGTCCCTTTGACAGTTTCCTCACCCATAAACCGAGAGGCCAGACCAGATAATCTCTACGGGGCTCCCCCTTCTCTCAGGTCCTGTGACTTTACGATCTCAGTCAACAGTGTAAAACAGGGGCGAGAAGTAAAACCCTTCCCCTGCCATGGTGCACAGTTACCTGAGAGTCGACAGGCATTTCCAAAAGAGAGTAATTTGAAAGGGAAGAAGCCCAAGTGAATTGGGATTCATGGAGCAGAACGAGCGCGTGCTTGTAAAATGTCTCACCACCCGTGCGCCTTCCAAGTAGCTCTGGGTAATTTCCAGACTGGGTGATAGCTGCCTGATAAGGATCTTTCTTCGTTAATGTAACCAGGGGTTGTCATGTTTGCCAAAGGTTGGAAGAAAATGCAGTCAGCAGTTGAAAGCCAGAAGTTCCCCACACCTACCTTACACATCCAGGCTGTTTACATTTTCTGCTATGTTGCAAGACAGTGTAACTTTAGCTCGGCTTCTCTGTGTTCTGTCACTGTGAAATACCACCTTTCTGTGGTATGGGGAGGATATATTTTCCTTAAATGTGTGTGTGTGTGCACGCATGTGCGCACATGCAGTTGTTGAGGCTCGAACCCAGGGCCTTGCACATGCTAGGCAAGCACCCTACAACTGAGTTATGCTCCCAGCCCCAAGTCTTTTTAGAATGGGATGCAGCAGGAGTTGCCTGACAGAGGAGGAGGAGGAGGAGGAGGAGGAGGAGGAGGAGGAGGCAGCTCAGAGCCCAGCCCTGCACCTCGTGTAACCATCGGGAAAAGCTGCTTGTTTTTGGAAGGCAGACACTCCCTGAGTCCAGTCATGTGCCTTCTCATGGACGAAGCAGCAACTGTAAAAATTCAGATGGAAAAGTCATAGGCAAGAAACACATTTTTGGAAAAGTTTGTCTTACGTTTGGCACAGGATTCAGGCCTTTTGCTTGGGGAGTCCGTGACACTGGGATGGGAAGGGAAGCCAGCGGGATGGGCGAGGCAGCTCAGAGAGCACAAGGGTGTGCAGGGAGAGGGGAGAGCACCGAGCCGAGGCTGGGTGGGGACCTGCTCTTGCAGGCAGCCTTCGCCCCTTCTCGGGCCCTCCTCAGCTCCTGAGGCCCGGAGAGCGTCGCGTTCCTCCTGGATGCATGGATACACTCAGCACCCACTCGTTCATTCAGAAAGCACTGATTCCACACCGACCCTATACCAAATATTCGTGTTAGGGACTAGGTTCAGCCAGCTGGACAAGGCACAGTTCCTGCCCTGGGGTCATTGCTGCGCTGGGCAGTGGGTGGAGGTACAGGCAGGTGCCATTCGGCATGGCATGTAAGCACAGGATGTGTTCTCAGTGGAAGGGCAGCTGAGCCTGACCCCGAGGGCCGAGGGTTTCTGGAGCAGGAACGGCCAGGCACAGGTCAGGCCCTGGTGGGGGTGGAGGCTACAGCTAAGGGGAGAGTGGAACTTTAATGAGGCTGAGCCCAGGAGGCCCTAGAGGGACAGGAGGACTCGGGTTCCCTCTGTGCAGGACGCGATCCTGCCAGCACCTCCGCTTTGTTCTAAGAGCACTGATGTAATGCCTGTGTTGGGAAGGCGTGGTCTGAGTGCAGGGGCAGTGTGGAAGGGTAAGGGAGGAGCAGGACACTAATTCCACGATCCAGGTGGTCTCTGATGGGCCACGGACCAGTGGAGAGAAGGGGTCAGATCTCAGTGGGCCTGGAAGGTTGAGCCAACAGGGTTTGCCAGCAATTGGATGAGAAAGAGAAGTCAGGGAGGACTCCTGGGTTTGGGTCTGAAGTATCAAAAGCACCTTTAACCCACGGGGGCCTGGGGAGGAAAACCAGGCTTCTTCTTATCCTGCCTGAGGCAGAGGCTCAGGAAGAATGTCAAGACCGGAGAATCCCATGGACCCAGGGCAGGGAGAATGTAACTCATGTTACAGAAAGGCCAGGGAAGACAAGCCTGGAGGGGAGTCGTGGGACTGGGCGAATGAAGTGGTTCTGTGCAGTTACCTGGCAAGAGCACGGTGCACCCTGGGAGTGGGGCCTAGGCCCCACAGTCCCCTTAACGGCACATTGGCCAGCTTCTTCCTCTCACCCTTTCTAGCGTTCTGCAGACCAATCTGCTTCTCCGGCGCTGACTTCAAAGCCCATTTAATTTAACAGTCTCTCCAGGGACCTCTTGGAGACTGGTGTGAAGGTGCCCTGTCCCTGTATGGTATTTTTATGCTCGTTTTTATAGCACATTTATTTTTCTTGCTAAAAATATCCCATGCCCTGGTAGAGGAGGGAGAGGAGAAGGGCTGGGGGTGTGGAGTGGAAAAATGACTTCAGCATCTCACTTACGTACTTGCTCGGTGGAGTTGGAGTGCTCACCTGCTGTGGGTTTGAGCGTTGGCATCCCATGCCCATTTCTGGATGCCCTTCCTAACAAATTTTCCACCCCAACCCTTCCTGTGCAGCGAAAGGGAAAGCCAGCACCCCCACCCACTCATGGCAGGAACTCCCTCCCAGTGGATGGCACGGAACGGAGTTCATGAGCCACAGGGAGTCTGAACGTCTGTTTTTGTGGATCTTCATGATGTCATTTGTCCTGAAACATCCCCCAGCCCTGCACACAGACAGCTCAGTTTCTAAGTTTGGAGGAAAAATATCAGAAGGAGAATTCCCACGGGGCGATACTGTGGGCACCCAAAGCTGGCTTCCATGAATGGACCAATTGAACTTGCCTACACTGTTCATTGCCAAAAGAAAAGACGAATAAACCAGGCAAAGTCATTACTGTGTGAAACGGTGCTGAAAATTAGGATTTCCACGGTTCCAAGAGCAACTGAGTCATGACCACTGCACAGACCCAGAGTTGACTTCCAGTTGGTTGGTAAAGTTCATATAGCACAGGATATTGGAGCAACTGCCTAGAGAAAAGTTCCTTCACCCCTGCCTGAGTGAGGAGAACAGATGCTCCTGGGAGGCAAAAGCCAGCTGATGATGTCCCAGCTGTAGAGAGAGCTGGAAGTGTTGGAAGAAGGGAGGAGGGGGCAGAGGGAAATATCCTGAAGGTCTTCTCCAGGGCGACCCTGCCAGGTTTGTGGGCCAGCAGTTGGGAAGCCGTGCTGGCCCAGTCTGGTTTAAGCAGGGTGACAGAGGGATGGCTTGCGCATAATACTTAGCCCTCTGAGACAGATCAATGAAAAGCTGCAGATGGGGGCAGAAGATGGGGCTGGGCACTGAGTTGGGCTCTGTTTTGCCCTAGAGTCTTGACAGGAGTAGCACTTGGAATACTCCTAGTAGGAAAAATACATCCCTAAAATGTTTGGAGGACTACTTCAGTCTCGGGCTTCAAGGTAGCAAAGGATTGGGTAATCTGTGAGCCTGTGCCCCTGAATGAGAGCTTTATACTATGACCATACAGATGACACAATTTTAACTGTATACATCTGTGCAGGGAAGAGTTACCACAGCTGGCCAAGACTGTTACACTCGGGAAGTTCTGTGTGCACAGTTGGCCTTGGCTGGCAAGTGGAAACTTGGACCGTAGACAGTTCCCCATATTGATACTCAGCCGTCGTCAATAATAAGGCCTCAATCGCTGTGTCTGCACTGTGGTTTCTGCTGAATACCTTTGCTGCTGGCAGCCTGGAGTTCTGGTCCCTGTTAGCCCGCAGGCGCCTGTGTGACCGCCCCCGGTCCAGCCGCGGGAACTGAGTCTCTGCTGAGCTTCCCCGTAGAAACACTCAGTGCTCCTTTGTTCTAACGCGACTGTCCTCATTCCATTCTCTGTAAATTGGTTAAAATTCTCTAGCCGGAGGGTTAAGGGGATGTTGATTTGGGGTTGGGGTAGTTCTGTTGGTCCTGTCCCTGGCATTCCCGTAGCCTCTCAGGAAGTCCTTGCTCCTGGTCCCAGGGCTCCTGCTCCTGGCCACCCCGTCTCAGTTTTGACTTACCTATCATGGGACCAGGGACAGAGGTAGGCAGAGGAAAAGTGTTTGGATCTACAGCACTTCGTGTGGTTCTGGGCAGTCCTGGGTCTCTGCACCCTCAGCGGCTTCTGCCCACGTGCAGACAGCCCTAGGGAGATGAGAGCGTGGCACGGGGTCAGGCTGAGAAGAGGACTGTTCAGAAGTCTGGAAGACTTAACTCTTATGACCTTTGACTCAAAGGGCTGATTTTCTGAGTTTTCTCCTCTTCTAGCCCAGGTCCATAGCCCTTATCAGCTCGTCCTTGGAGAAAGCAGTCTGGGGTGGGAGAAGCCCAGGGAGTGTGGGACCCCCTGGTAACCACAGGGCTCCAGGAGCGGTGAGAAAAAGGAAGAAAGAGTCCATGGAGGAGAAAGGGCCCAAATTGCTGTTCAGAGCAAAATGCAGTATCTCACCGCAGAGCAGTGGGGGTAGGATCACGAGGCCCTTCAGGACTGTGGTTCCGGTGTAGTCCTTCCTGGGTTGTTGTAAGTAGCTTCAAGTCCAAAGTTAAAGAAAAAACCTCTCAACATGTTCTTCTACCTCTGCAGGATTGACAGGCTGATTTATGACTTAGGGAAAATTATCTTTCATCCTTCCAACATCCCAATGCACCAGAACTTCAGACCCCTAATATGGACACTTTCCCTCGTTGCTAACTTCAAATGTCTATATCAGAAGGCTCTGGAGTCCGGGTTCCAGGTATCAGGGAAAAAGCCTCTTAGGAAACATGGTGCGCAGAGTCCCCCTTGACTGTCTAGGGAACCTGTTGTCCAGCTCTAGTGACCATGAGCACCACCCTGTCTACCTTTGTATTGACGCATGTTGGCTGAGGGCCTGAGGGCTGAGGCAGGCCATAGAGGACTAGCCGTGGCTTGTCTTCCTGCAGGGACCCGTACGATTGGTACATGGGAGGAGGGGTGCCACGCTATGGACAGGAAAGACGAAGTCAATGGACCAACCCAACTCTTCTGGTGTATAGTTCCACCTCACATGTTTCGCAGCTGTTGCCAGATGTGCTCGAAATCTTCCAGTCCGGACTGTGGAGGACGTGTTCCTCCCCCAGGCTGATGGTTTTGTGTCTCATCTGTAAAGATCTCTTACGGAGATCCTCAACAAATGATTTTAGCTTCTCCTAACTCAGGTCAATCCAACATAGACGGAAGGCCTACAGAGTCAGGAAAGAATGTGGTCTCTGACCTCATGTCCCCCTTTTTCACTCTCCTGGGGTTGGCTGTGAACCCCAAATCATTGCTTGGCAGGCAGCAAAATCCCCAGCCCCAGCTGAGCCATTTAATAGGTTCTTAAGTTGAATGTTTGGAAATTTTCTGGAGAAAAGTAGCCATTTCCCTAAGTATGCGGGGATATTTCATGCAGCTATATTTCAACCCTTTTCTTCTGTTGCTTCTCCTCAGCCCAGGGCAAGCCGCTGCCTATACACAGCGTCTTGTCCCTCCTTCCTGTTGAAGGACTTGACATCTTTCCATGTCTCATTGATTTTTCCATTTCTAGTAGCTCATCGCATTGGTATCCCAACATGTGGTAACAGCTTTTATTGTATTTAAAAAGTAAGAAATAAATCTCTCCCCTACCACCTGGATTCTTCTGTATTTCTTTGCTTTGCCCTCTTTATACCAAAAAGCTCCAAAACAACTATCACTACTATGTTTACTTCCCCTTTTCCTACTCTTTCTCTGAGCCATATCAATTAGTCTCTGATCTCTACAAAACCAAAACTACAATTCTTGGGGACACCTACAATTCAATCACTCATCAGTTCATATGTGTTTATCCTAGGGTATTCTTTCCATTGCTGCTCAAGAGATACTTTTTCAGTTTATTTTTATCTTTATTGGTGTATGGTATATATACTTCATGATCACACTCAATATTGGGAATTTGTACCAGTATATGACATGATTTAATTCTCATTTTTTCCCCTTCCCCTACCCACCCCACAACCCTCCACCCCCTAAATATATAAGCTTTGTTTCCCTTTTTTTAGACCATCACATTTTTCTTTACCCCTCATTACTCACCCATCCACCACATTTCCCTCTGAATATTTTCTATTTCACAACATCACCAAGAGATACTTTTAAGATGCAAATCAATCCAGGGATGTAGCTTAGCGACACCCATACCTGTCAAGTGAAAGATCCTGAATTTGATTCCTGGTACCAAAAATATGTGTGTGTGTGCGTGCGTGTGTGTGTGTGTGTGTGTATGTATGTATATATATATATATATATATATATATATATATATATATATATATATATATATATATATATATATATCAAATCATGTCAGTCTTGTTCAGAACTTAGATGAAATCCAAGTGTCCCTGCTTCATCTCCCTTTGCCACCTCCCCTTCCTCATTGCCTTCTCTCCCTGTTCTCATGACCCTGACCTTCTTACTGATTTTCCAGTTGCTAACTTTATTCTTACACCACTCACGGCCTTTGTGGTTCTGGGCCCTGCTCCCTAGAATGCCGAGCCCTGGATCTTTACGTCTCTGCTCCTCAGCATTATAAAGGCCTCTCCTCGTGTTCTTCTCATTACCCAACTGTCTAATGGTTATTAAGTTGTTTAGTTGTTTATTGTCTGTCTCTAAGATGAGAGGATCTAAGTGTCAAAATTCAGTCTACTTCACAAACATACCACTGGTTCCTGAAATAGGGCCTGGCATATGAAAGAGATTTTGTAAATATCTGCTTAGAGTGAGACATCAGAACAGCTGGGGTGTATCGAGCATTTACTATGTGCCAAACACAGTGATCAGAGCATTGTCGCACTGAATTCTGGCAGCAACCCTAAGAAGTTTCTTACTACTTTACCTGCTTTTGTAGATGAGGAAACTTGAGCCTAGAAAGAAGAAATTTGTCTAAGGCAATACCGAGGGTAAAACTGGGTCTTGCACCCAGATGGGCCTCCCTCCAAAACTCCTGCTCCTGGCCTGGATAATGCTGCCCTCAATGATGGCAGCTTCTCAGATGGAGTCCCATGGACATGTTTTCAGATTCCCTGTTTAAGAATTCTGCACGTGGCTCCCGCAAATGTGACTTCCTTTGTCTAGCAGTACTGGAAAAAGCCACCATTGCTTAGAAAAACCCATGAGCCCTCTCCCTCTGCACCCTATAGCTTTGTGTGGAGCACAGGCTACTGCATGTGGGGGAGCAGAGGGACAGGAATGAGCAGGGAACCCTGGAGAGCACTGGGGCAGCGGGGGGTCCACTCCTCCGTGGGACCCACATTTCCAATTCCCCCGTCTGGGCTCTGACACGGAGCAACTCCTCGCATGTCTTCCTGCTGCCTGCTCTTGTCTTGTGCTGTCTTCTTTCTCTCCTCCTCTGGCAGAGGGTGGCGCTCTCTCTAGGAGATGCTGCACCCCTCCAGTCACCCCCTGCCCTAGAGGTTGCCTAGCAACAGTTCTCAGGCCCACTACTGTAAATTAAGCTGTCAGAGAGGGAGGAAATGGTGGATTGAGGTCCCTCCTGCACCCCTTTCAGCAAGCTGAGGCAGGTTCCTATCATCTAGGGTGTCCTCAGCTGCCCAGAGTGGTGATCCACTCTCTAACACGGCTGGCAGGTTAATCTTGACTGCCAGTGGGAGTGGTTCATACATTCCTGGGGGTAATTAGAGTGCATGGGCACGAACCTCATGAGTGGGTTAACCCATCAGTATTTTCAGAACTGTTCAGAGAGGGGCCTAGTTGGAGGAAGTGGGTCAAGGAGATCTGGACTCGGGACTCTGGCCCCCAGTCCCTTCCTCTCGGGCCCTTTTCAGCTGCCATGATGTTGACAGCTTTCCTCGACTGCCCTGTGTTTCCGCCTTGGAAACAGCTAATGATAGGATGCAATCTAAAATCAAGAAGCCAAAATAACCTTTTCCTCCTTAAAGTTGTGGGTGTCCAGTATTTTGTCCCAGCAATAGACAGCTGGCTAACACACCCCCTTTACTGCCCACCTCTCTCCTCCTACCTGCTTCCTGAGATACCTCCCACATTAAATGGTATCTAGAGTTCTCTGTCTCTCTTCTGCCTTTGAGACAAGGCCTCAACACTCCATAGCCCAGGCTGGCCTTGAATTCCCCACGGCCCACTTGCCTCAACCACCCAAGTGCTAGGATTACAGGCATTTGCCAGCAATCTAGCAGAGGAACCATCTCAGGACCTGCTTTTGGTGACACTTACTCAAGACAGAGTCCCTCTTCTCAGTGTGCACTGCAGCTGAGCTGAACGAGACCCAGGAGGGTCCTGGGAAGAGCCAGCCCTCTCCTCTCCAGTAGAGGTTCCATCCCGGAGCAGGAGCAGTGTGCTCGGAGCCACAGTCTCTCTCAGCCCTCTGCTGTGGATCCTGGTCTGTAGGCTCAGCCCACCAAGGAGGGAGCCTGGTACTAAGTGGGGTGCTCAACCCACATGACTTCCTTTTTCTCTTTTGATTTTTTATCTTTTGAGATAGGGTCTTGGTATGTCGTCTAGAATGACCTTGAACTCACTGGTCTCCCCCCGCCCACCTTGAATTTGGCTCCTCAGTGCCCATGATTGGAGTCTGGCGTGTCTGCCTGTGTGTGCCGGAGCTGCTGACATGTCACCTTTAAGCCCTGGAAGCTGCAGTCCCTAGACAGCTACACTTCTCAGGCTTCGAAGAGGCAAGAACCCAGTTCTTGCAAGGGCTGAGGTTGGACCAAAGCAGCAAGGAGGCTCCCAGTCCAGCAGGAATAGGGTTTGCTCCGCGCCTCCAGGACAAAGCTTGTCCTCCCTGCCAGCCTAGCTGCCTGGAAGGCTGCAGCCAGACAGTTGGTCTTTGCAGTGCCACACTCTGGAAATGTGTCAGTCGCCTGACGATGGCTCCCCGGGGGAGCGGCGGGGTGTGCATTCTGCTGGCTTACATTGTTTCCCATGACTCTTTCCTTTGCTATTCACTAACAAGGCCCATCTGCCATGGCAACGCCCACAGCCAATGGCACCACGCACTGTGTTCTGCTCAGCTGCACAGTGTTTCCTTAAAGAAACACACACCTGGAAATGGTTCCTGGACGCTTTCCAGAGGAACCCTGGAAATGTGTGTGATATCCTTTATTTTCCAACACAGGATAAATAGTCACTTAGTGTCAGGAGTGGATCCAACAAATACTCAGGTGACCTATGTCTGGGTGCAAGAGCAGGTGATGAGAACAGTCCTCTGTGTCATTTCCATTGGCTCAACACTTAGAAGGCCATTGTCATAAAGTCCAAGTGGAAATGATGGACTTGGGAAAAGAAAGAGATGAAATTCTGGAGCTGTCTTCAAAGGGCAATAATGTTGAGCTATGGGATAGATAAGACTTCTGTGGAAGGGAGAGAAATGGAAGAAAAAGCCAGGACCTTCCATGGATTTGTGGCCAGATTGGAACAATGCTGAGGGACGGAAGCATTGTGAGGCTGGGACATCAGCTCCAGGCCAGGATCACCTCAGGACACACAGGGACGCTAGGCTCAGGGTACCGAGGTGGCTGGTGATGATGCCTGACCTTCGCCACAGCTCTGACACTGGTTCCGTGGTGGTGGGAAGTAGGGAGGAGGCCGTGGTTGGACGCAGCTGAGAGCGGGAGGTGTTTTGCTGGCGTCTCCACTTGGGGTCTTCGTGAGGTCCTGACCTTGCCAGGCCGTGGCTGGCCAGAGCTTCCCTCCCGTCTCCGTCCTTCCCCTAAGACAAGGGAGACGTGGGGAGTACAGAACACAGATGTGCTCTGCTCCCGAGGGTCTAGGGGAGAAGGACCCACTATAGGAAATTTAAAAGAATTGTCAAAATAATATAATCAGCTACATAAATTGTTTGAAGTTCCAATTTCTATGATAAACATTTTTTTCATTTTATATTTAATCTAACCATGACCACATCCATATAATCCCTTAATTTAATTACAATACACCTTTGTTTCTAACCCAGTCCCTCTGTTCCTTGCTCTCTTATCTTTCCTGGGATCTTCATCCATATTTAAAAGCAGACAACAAAAAAGTCATCCCTTGACCTGAGTTTCTGCTTCATCCTGGATTTGGACAGGTACAGATATAATGCCCTCCGTTCTCTCGCTCACCCCTTCCACTCTCCAGCCATGTGTTCCTGGGCTCCCACCTCCCCTCAGTTGTGTTTCAGACCAGACTGAAGAGTTCTAACTGAATGCATGTGAGTCAGCGCTCCACGGTAGGCTCTGAGGATCTGGTAGTTACATCTGAAGGAAAACCAATGGATGTTCGAAGGGCAAATGGTTCCAAGTGGGTTAAAACCTGTTTGACTAGGTTCTAATCAGGTCATATCCAGTCCTCCTAGACCCAGTGGAGAAATCCAGCTCAAACAGAATGAAACAATTCCAAATGGAAACAAATCAAATTCAGAGAAGAACCCACTGATGGAGATCAGATAAACGTGCACCCAATTTGTTCTTACTGGATTAGAACAAATAGGGAGAATCAGAGCAGTTCAGAAGAGGGAAACTGGATGAAGCAGGTGATACTGTTTTTACAAAAGGAAAATGGTGTAAAATGATTCCTAACAGAGTATTCAGATTATTTAGATTTTAATGAAACCAGTTTAAAGTCATAGTTATCAAAGTAGGCTGGTTTTAACAAGATCAAATTATCTCTGATTCCAGCGGCTTTACCAGCTTTGTTAATTAATACCCAGTTGACTACTTTAAACCAACTGGATCTGACATAATGGACACATAAATATGTTATTAAGTGTTTATTAAGGGAAAAAAGATGGCTAGATTATAGATCGTGTTATATCTTCTGTTAGCATTTATCTATGGGATTTGAACTCAGAAGTTCTTGTGTGTTAGGTAGATACTCTAGATCCTGGCCTTGTGTTTTATCATATAATTCACATTTTGCTTTCATAGATCAAAAGGTACTGTTGTTCTTCTGTGTATGTGGGAGTTAGTTCCAGAACCCTCTGAGGAGAGCAAAGTCCTAGATGTTTGAGTCTCTTATGTAATATTGTGCACTATTTACATATAACCTATGACTGTCCCCCATACACATTTTTTGGGAGACTGTACTAGGTATTGAACATAAGACCTTTGCATTCAACTACATCCTCATACCTCTTATGTATTTATTATTCATTGATTCATTTTGAGATCAGGTTTTACTAAGTCACAAAGTTGTCCAAGCTGGACTTGAACTTGTGATCCTCTGCCTTAACTTCCTAGCGTTCTAGGATTATGGGTATGCACTACCAAGTCTGGCTCTCCCATATACTTTCAATTATCTATGCATTATAATTTCTGTTGCAATGTAAATAGTTGATACAGGGCCGGAGATTTAGCTCAGTGGTTCTGGCGCCTGCCTGGCAAGTGCAAGGTTCCTGGTTCAGTCCCCAGTAACCACATACAACAATACCATAGGGTGTGGTGACTCATGCCCACCAGCAATCAGTATTACATAGCACAGTGCCGGGCATGGTGGCTCATGCCTGTAATCCCAGCACTTGGGAGGCAAAGGCACAAGGATTGCTGAGTTTGAGGCTTGCCTGGGCTCCATAGTAAACTCAGGGCCAGCCTGAACTACAAAGCAAGACCCTGTCTCAAAAAAAAAAAGGTGGCTGAAGTGTGACGTTTAGGAAATAATGATCAAAAAGTCTCTACATGTTGAATACAGTTTCAACTTTTTTCCAAAATATTTTCAGTCTACAGTTGACTAAATCCACAGTGCAGAATCTATGCATATGGAAGGGATGACAGTATATAGTAAAAAATAAGGTATTTACTGATTCAGCACACACTTTGTGACATTCAATGATTTGTAGATTACTTGACACAAAAATTATTTCTTACACTATTTACTCTCTCAGGTCATAGTAAAATTAGGGGAAGACGCTTGCCAAAAAATTTTTTTCCACCAGCTATCTAAAGATGAGCTTCCCTGGTGGAAGTGAATTTGACATCTATGCCCTAACCTGCTTGCAAAGATAATTTTCAAGGAAGCATTTTTTGCTCATGGAGATAAGCCATTTGAATTATTTCATCCAAAGTAAGTCATAAGGAGCCAGACCTGTAACAGGACACATTTCCAAAGAGAAATGACTCCTCCATATCTGTGATACCAGGTTACAAGGAAGTGCTGCATTCCTGATAAATATTTTGACTACACAAACTGCTGGCCAGTCCTTCTAAAATCAGAATGTACTCTCCAATAAAAATCTTTTCCATTTTTTATTCAAAGGCTTTCTGAACTAAATCATTATTTGGAATAGGGACAGTCATCACTTTTAAATAGTCGCAGAACTTCCTGGCAGATGGAGGCTGTAAAAATGAATTCAGAACTGTGATGACTTTTAGGAACACCTGAACTGGTACATAATCATGTTTGTTTACCCAAATGGCAAACTAGTACAGAAGTAGCCAAAAAGATACAGAGATTGAGAAGTCAAGTTAAATTATAATGCAATTCATGGTAAAACTGAAGTTCAGTGGTAATTCCTATGAACAACATTTAAAATATAATATAATATATATATACATATATATATATATGTACATATTTCCCAGACAGAAAGAAAATATTAGACTTTTTTGTTCCAAGTCAGACACCTAAAGCCTGCAAACCCTGTCTAACAAAGTTTCTTAAGCAATTCTCTGCCAATAAAACTTATTCTCAATTGTTTAAACTGGTTGCAATTTGATTAAAATGAGAACTACCTTTTCATGGTCCCCCAGTGACCTTAGGCTTAGTTAGATTGTAAAGTAAAAAAAAGGATCTCCCCTGTCTCCTAATGCCCACCAGTGTTTTGTTTATTTTGTTGTTGTTGTTTGGGTTTTTTTCCCCCTTACCACACAACTTGCTGCCTACCTGGCTGGGGAAGAGGATTTTTATGCATTAAAAGCCCCCACATTTTCATGTATACTTGAAAGAGATGTATATGCTGCTGCTGAGCAGGATGGTTTATAAGTGTCAGTTAGATTCAGCTGGTTCTATATTTTTGCTGATTTTCTATATATTTATATTATTAATTTTTGAAAGAGAAGTTTTGAAGTCTGCAACAGTAATTGTACACTTGTCATTTCTCCATTCAGTTCTAACACTTTTGGGTTTTTGTATTCTTGATTTCTGTTGTTGGATACATATACATTTGGATTGTCCTGTCCTTTATTAACAGACTATTTTTATCGTTATGCAATGTCTCCTTTTTATCCTTATAATTTTTCTGCTCTGAAGTCTAAGATTAAACAGTATTACAAGATTCTTTTGATCAGTTTTAACATGTTTTTCATTTTAAAATTTTGAACACATATATTTAAAGTGAATTTCTTTTAGAGAGGTAGTTCCTGGCAGATGGAAGCTGTAAAAATGAATTCAGAACCATGCTGAATTTCTAGGAACCACCTGACCAGGTACATAATCGTGTTTATTTATCCAAATGGCAAACTAGTACAGCACTTTTATAAAAATTACTTTAATGCATGCATTTATCTGGTAGGTCTAGTGGAAAGAGTCTAAAATAGACTCTAGTTTATTTTTCCCCTCAATCTATGTCCTTTTAAAGTTTCTTCTTAGTATGGACAGATCCCACAAATTGTTGTAGCCAATAGGAAATGGCAGAGGTGGTGGGATGTCACTTCCTAAGTGAAGTTACCTAACACTGTAACTTCCATCTTGCTGATTAGCTGTGTCACAGAGCCCCTCCCTTGCAGGTCTAAGCCAGTTGCCACATTGTAAAAGCTCAGGTGTCATGAACTGAGGGCAGCTTCCGGACAGCAGCTGCCTAAATTCGGAGGCCCTCAATCTAAGAGCCCCAGAGAAACTGAACTGTCCTGCAAACCCATCCTGGAAGTGGATTCTTCTCCAGTCAAGCCTACAGATGTGACCCCCATCTCTGACCAACATACAGGTGGTACCTTTGGGAGAAACCTTGGTGCAGAGCATGCCACTGGGCCATGCTGAGATTCCTGGCCACAGGAACCATTCATGCTGTTTGAAGTTTGTGCTCATTTGTTATGTAGAAAGTGATAAGTAATATAATGTATTTGAATCGTTTCTGTGTTATACAAAAGTTGACTTTGTAGGTCACTACATATTATCTATTTTATGTTTGGTCTTATTTTTCTCTTGACTACCTTCTTTTCAACTACATGGTTATTTTTATTCTAACTTTTATGAATATTTGTCCTTATCTTTGAAAAAATTAAGTACTTTGAGGCTCCAGGTATACATTCTTGCCTTTTCACAACCTATAAGGAATTTTATCGTACAAGTTCAAGAGAAGAATAGAAAATATCACTCTATAGTTACACTGGCAACTTTACTTAGCATAGTCATCATAATATTGCATAATATTTCAGTGAAAACTGCATCACAAAGTCTTTAAGTATTACAATTTTTGCTTCAACTGTCACATATATTTTAAAGAACCTAAATTCTACTATGTTTTCCTAAATATTTGCCATTTGGGTTTCTCTTACTTCTTACTAATGTTACAGGTTTCCCTCTGATATAAATTCTCTTATTGTGAAGAATTTTCTTTAGCATCCCTTATAGAAGAGATTTGGTGGCAATAAATTCTTGTAGTTCTCCTCTATCTGGAAACATCTTTATTGCATCTTCATGTCTGAAGGATATTTTCACTTTATATGGAATTCTTCACCACTCTTTTCTTCCAGCACTGGATATAAGATCTGAGCGAAGAGCTCTTTCTTTTAGCACATTAAATATGTTATTCTACTTAAACTTCTGTGGTTTCTGATGAGAAACATATGGTCATTCAAATCAGTTTCCTTATTTTGTTCTTAGTTACTTTCAGGATTTTTACTGTTTTTAATCTTTCATTTGTCTGATTATGATGTATAGATTCTTTTGGTTATTGAGGTTCATTGCATTTATAATTTGTTCACGTCTTTTGTAAAGTGTGATTTTTCTATCATTATTGCTTAAACTGCTTTTCCCCACTGGGCATTTTTTTTCTCCATTCCTTCTGAAATCAAATTACATGCAGATTAAACATTTTGATATTTTTCCACATGTCAGTGGGGCTGTGAATGTTGGAAATTTTCTCCCCTGTATGTTTTCTCTGTTATTCAGATCAGATAATTTCTGTTGATCTATCTTAAAATTCATTTCCACTCAATTAATTTTAAAATTAAGTGAGTGTACGTTTCTAATTCTAAAATTTCCATTTGGTTTGTCTTTGTATCTTCCATCTTTTGGTTGTTTTTGCAAAGCCTATCTTTCCATTTGTTTCAAGAGTGTTTGCCTTTATTTCATGGAGCATGGATATAATAACTGCTTTAAAAATCTTCATCTGAGCTGAGCATGATGGTGCATACCTGTAATCCCACTCTGGGAGGGTGAGGCAGGAGGACTGCAAGTTCGAGCCCCTTGAGTAATTAAGCAACTTACTGAGATCCTGTCTCAGAGTGGGGGGAGCAAGGAGACGGGAATATAACCCAGTGTGAAGGTCCTGGGTTCATTTCTCAGCCTCACCAAAAAAAAAAAAAATCTTTGTCTGATAATTCTAATATCTGTATCTTCTCTGGCAACTGTTGACTGTCTCTTTTCTTGTCAGTTGAGACTTTCACAGTTCTTCATATGCTAGGCAATTTCAGATTCTATTCTGGACATTTTGAATACCACGGTATGAGGTTTTGGGTTTGATTTTTAAAAAAATTTTTTAAATCCTAAAAAGAATGATGGTTTTTAGATTTTCAAACCAGGTAACCAACCAGGTCATACTGTCTTTGCATTTTAGTTTGCCCCACAGACTGCGCGTCCTGTGTCAGTTCTGTTTTCAAAGTGTGATGTCATTCAGATCAGCCAAACATGTGGCCGGGGGCAAGTCCTGGGCCCAGAGTGTTAGTTCTCCTTGCGTGGGTTTGCACTGGAGGGTAAGAGACACATATCCACGCGTGTCCAGCCTGGAGATATGCACAGGAGTCAAACTGGAAGTGTGGGATTTCTATTTTGGCCTCCCACGTCCCTAGCCTCCCCAACCTCATCTGGCTCCCAGGACCTCACCTCTAGCCTTTCATCCTTCCCCTCTGGCCCATGTCTGCTGTGACCTGTTAGTTGTGGAGCTAAGTGGCAGGAGGACAGAGACTGCCCATGGGAAGAGATATTTGCGACACACTCTTGTGATCACTGCTTCTCTGTCAGGCTGAGTGGTTCTCCTCCCTCAGAGAGTAGGTCCCTGTCAAGCACTGCCGCCATCATACTGCTGCTCCCACAAATACTGCCTGTTAGCTGAGACTGGGAAGAAGGGAGAGAGGCAGACAGAGAGACAGGCAGACAGACACAGAGACACACAGAGAGAAGGAAATTCCCCCTTACCACCACAACTCTTAGAAATTCCCTTTGCTGTCTTTTGGACCAAATAGAGGACTTCTGTTGGAATTCTTCCTGTCTGTCCCTGGTGTACAGTTATGAGGCCCTTGCTGCCTTTGAGTGCAGGGGTGGAAAGAAAATGCTGTGCGATAAAATACTACAGTACTGTAGGGGGGAAAATAAAATGTCAAAATCACTGTTGGTGATTTGAATGCTGGCTTCCTTCCCCAATCAAATTATAGCAATTTATGTTTCAGAACCCTTGCTAGTCATTCTATTCAGTCTGTGCAGAATTTATAGCTTCATTTAGTGTATCCTTTTTTATTCTTTTTTTTTTTTTTTTGTCCTCCAGGAATCAGGTCCTCCATTTGTTTGATTTTGTTTTAGGGTAAAGTGTGTGCTCCACGTTGACCTTCAACTCCTGGGCTCCTATGAACCCTGCTTTCAGCCTCCTACCTCCCTGGGCCTCTGGAAAATGATATCTTCGTTTAAGTATAGTATGTGGAATTTTCTGTCACTCCATTTTTTGTTTTAAAAATTCTATTGACAACAGTAGCTCTTTATTTTTAATTTAATTTTATTTAAATTGGGTCATGCTTATAGTACCTAATAATTACAACCCTCATGGGGAATTGGTATATGTACATAAAGCATCTTAATTATTTTTTTCATCTTCCCCCTCCATCTCTTGCTCTTCTTCCCTGTTAATAAAAGACTTGTCTTCTTGTCTCCTGTTTTCTTCCATGTTTCCTTTTATTTATATTTGGGTATCTTGTATAAAAGAAACCATGTAATATTTAAACTTGTGTCTTATTTTCCTTAACATTGCAGTCTCAGTACATTCATTTTCCTATAAATGATAACATATTTACCTTTCTTTATGACATAGTACTCTATCGTGTAGAAATACCACATTTTCTTTACCCATTCATCTGTTGAGGGACTTATATGATGTTTTCAAGATGTAGCTATTATGAACTCTAATTGCCTGGAGCTGTTTCTGCATCCTCTGTTCCATTCCATTGATCCTCTCTCTCTCTCTCTCTCTCTCTCTCTCTCTCTCTCTCTCTCTCTCTTTCCAGTACCATGCTGTTTTTATCACTGTTGCTTTATAGTATAACTTGAATTATGGGGTCACGATTCCTCCTGCTTAGCTCTTGCTGCCCAGGACTGTTTTGTTATTGTAAATCTCTTCTGATTCTATATGATTTTAGAATTGCTTTCTCTAGTTCTGTGAGAAATTTTAGAATTACTTTCTCTAATTCTGTGGTATTTTGGTTGGGATTGCATTCAATCTGCATATCAATTTTGAAAATATGGCTTCTTTGACAGCACTGGTTCTTCTCTAGGAACAGGGTTTATCTTTCCATTTTCTAATGCTTTCTTTGATCTTTTCAGAAAGTTGTAGTTTTCAATGTAAATATCTCTCACCTCCTTGGTTAGGTTAACTCCTAAGGATTTAACTTTAAAAAAAATATACAAGAGCACAAGTCCACTTTGACTTTTCATTAATTTAAATCCTTGAGGGGTACAGCATCACCGATTTGGTGTCCAATGGCCTTAGCAGCAAGTCTGTGCTTTGGAACTCGGCACAAACCATGCCACTGTTTCCATGGCCCAAGTCACCTTTCCCAGCTCACTCTGGTTTGGTTTGCTCCTTGGAGCCACTGTGTTGTTTTCCACTTTGTATACATAAGCACATCTCTTGCCCAAGCAGAATTCTGTTTCATCACGAGCATAAATATGTTCAATTTTAAGAAGATCTGTGTGTTCTCTTAGTTCCCAAGACCTCATTTATAGCCGGCAAAACTGGCCTTGCACCCACCACAGCCTTCCAGACATATTTGCCTTTTAGAAATCCTGTTCCCAACAGGCCTCTTCAGACTCCAAGATGGCAGAAACAGTGGGATTTAATTTTCTGATGCTATTGTAAATGGTATTGTTTTCCTGATTTCTTTCTTGGTGTAGAGAAACACTATTGATTTCTGCATGTTGATTTTTGTATCCTGCTATGCTACTGAATTTGGTCATTTGAGGACTCTCTGGGTGGAATTTTTTGGGTCTTGTAAGTATATGATCATCTCACCTGCAAATAATGACAAATTGGCATCTTCCTTTCCTACATATAATCCCTTTTGTGTCTTTCTCTTGCCTGATTGTTCTGCCTACGATGTTTTGAGAACTATATTGAACAGAAGTGGTGGTGCTGAACGTTCTTGTCTTGTCCCTGATTTTAGAGGGAAAGCAGTAAGGTTTTTCCCATTTAATATAATGTTAGTCATAGGTTTCTTAGTGGTTTGTCATAGATTTTTATCAGATTCAGATAAGGTCCTTCTAGACATATATTCTTTGGGGTTTTTGTCATAAATGGATGTTGGCTATTGTCAAAAGCTTTTTCTGTGTCTCTTGAGATGATCATTTTTTGTTGCTTCTGTTTGTGTGATATATTTGTTGATTTGTGTATGTTGAACAATGTTTGTATTCCTGATATAAAGCCTACTTGGTCAGGATATATGATATTTCTACTGATTTGTTGCATTCTCTTTGTCAGTATCTTGTTGAGGGTGTCTTTGTGTTGACATTCATTAAAGAAATGGACTCCTGGGTCTCTTCTTTTTATGGTGTACTTTTCTGGTTTTGGAATGAGTGTAATGCTAGCTTCCAGGAATCACTTTGGGAGTATTCTTACCCTTTCAGTTTCATTAAAGAGTCTAAGGAACATATATTTTAAATTTCTTATAGAATTGCAATGAACCTATTGTGTCCTGGGCTTTTCTTGATTTTCTTTATATATATTTTTGTTCCAATTTCATTGCCTCTTACTGGATTATTCAGGGCTTTTCTGGCTTCTTGGTTCAGTTTTGGTAATTCACATGTATCCAGGAACCTAGCCACTTCTAAATTCTCCAATTAATTGTAATGTAGATCCTCAAAGTAGTTACTAATAATCTTATGGATTTCAGCAGTGTCTACTGTAATTTTGCCTTTTGTCATTTCTATTGATTTTTTTTCTCCTGGTACCAGGGATCCAACTCCAGACCTCGTGCTGGCCAGTTAGGCATGGTGCCACTGAGCTACATCCCCAGCCTTAGCTTTTTCATTTCTAATTGCATTGATGTGGGCCTTTTCTTTCCCTTTTTTGGTAAGAATGCCTAGGGATTTGTATATTGTTTATTCTTTGAAAGAGCCAACTTTTTGATTGACTCTTTGTATTGTGTTTATAGTCTCAATCTCATTAGTTTTTGCTCTGATTTTAGAATTTCCTTCCTCATACCAGCTTACCTTGAACTTACATTAGCTGTAACAAGAGGGAGACAGTAAAAAGCAAAGCAGAAAAAGTTTGGAGATAGGACAGTCCCTAAAGAGAAGATGTTGTTTCCTCCTCACTGGTTGGGGTCTCCTATGCAGAAAGTTTATGCTTGAGAAGGGCAGAGGTTGGGGTCGGCCACCATGGGTTTGGGTCAGCATCTGAGGTACGTTCCAGAATAGGGAATGATCTTTTGGTGGCTTGGGCCAGGCTGTTCACGAATTACCTCCTCTGCACAGCCTCGTCATTAAATGTGGGATATCTCTGAATTTCTCTTTAATCACAATCTTCTGTTGGTCCTCTATCCATGCAAGAATTTACCCTTCCCCATACCTCCTGGTCAGTGAGGAGCAAAGCTCTCAGGCACGTGGGAATTGCCACATTATACTTACAAACACCATATTTTACTCTAATAACCATCATATCAGTCCTGGCATGATAGGTTTTGCTCCATAATAGAGTCACACCTCTGGCCAGGATTTAGCTCAAATAGTACTGTGCCTACAAACCTCGGTGGCTTAATACAATAAAACATTCAACAAGGAGTCAAGGTGCTGTCAAATTTAGCCAAAGGGTTCCACTGGAAGCCCCCCTGGAAGGAAGCACTGATATATGTATACTGAGTCTTAAAGCATTTGCCAGTTAGTCCTTTGTCCTTCTTTCCTTCCTTCCTTCCTCCTTCCCTTTCAATTTTTAAAAAGACAAGTAGCATCCTATTGGCCACACTGAATCCTAAGGTCACATTTAACTTCCAGGGGACAGAGGAAGTAAAACCCTCTCTTGTCTCGGAGGAAAAAAGGTGAACTTACTGAAACTTCCAGAATCATGATCTCTACTTGAGAGCTGAAAATACCCTTTTTCCAAAGCTAGGCAGTTAGGAAGTCAACAGAACAAGGTTCCAGGTGCACATTTCTTTGACTGTGAAACACATCTGCTTCCCACAGCAGGGCTGCCTCCTCTTCTGGAAGCCAGAACTTCGAAGGTGGTTTTTATTAGCATCAAGGCACTTCAGATGATTCCCAGAAAAGAGTTTGACCTTTCAATTAATTGTCACCTTATGAAAATTGTTTCTTTTCTCTCTCCTTTTGTGAAACCTGTATCTAGGAAGAAAAAAGGAAGGAAGAAGAAAGAAGTAAGGAAAAAAGAAAGAAAAAGAGAAAAAGAAGGAAGAAAGGAAGCAAGCGAAAAAGGAAGGAAGGTCAAGTCGAGGCCAGCCTGTGGGGCGCCCTTTGACCTACACAGCATCTGACTACACGTCAGGACAATGTGGGTTTTTCCTACTACACAGTGTTATCCCCTCTCAGGACCGGGCTAGAAGTCTGTATCATAATCTACTCGCTTGTTCTTGCTCGTGTTTATTTTCTGCTTGATCTTGTGCCCTTCATTCACCCTTCAATCTGTCCCTGTGACAACAGGAGATGGTAACACAGCCAGGCAGAAGGACGGGGAACCAGGCCTGCAGCCTGAGAGTGCCGAGTGGGTAGGTCGAGGCACAAGGTATCTCCACCCACTTTTGAAGTCAGGAGGCCTGGCAGTGAGTAGGGGTCCAGCCTGCTCCACAGAAAACAAGTGATTGCTCAAGGTCACATGGTTGGAACTCAGATTAAAACCAACTGCGGTTATTTTTTCCTCAGTTATAGCTTTGCTTTCTGTCCATTCATTTCCGCCACCTTCTGCATGCCCTCCTGCTCCTAGGAAGCCTGCCTGATGTACACCACGTGGTGCAAAGGGCTGTCCCCATCTGATGACATCCACCTGCCTGGTGGCTTCTCCCAGACAGGAAGAGGTGGGCCTATTACTATGGCAACAGGCAGTGAGGTGCCGACTCTAGGCTCAGGCTGCCAGCCCTGGAGGTGGGAGGTCTCCCAGGACTTTAGAACTCACCAGTTCCTGAACAAACAAACCCGTGGTCTTCCGAGGAAGAACTTTGGAGAGAGGCAGCGTTATGGAAGGACATGACTAGTTGAGGAAACCTACATCCGTACTACGGGGCTGAGTCTCAGGATAAGCCAGTGAGAGAGTCCCAGCAGTACTTTTAACTCCAAAGAGGAAAAAAATATAACTTGATTAGATGCTTACGGGCATATTCACCTGTAATGCCATCATTCTAGGAGACTGAGGCAGAAGCGTCTCAAATCTGAGTCTAACCTGGATCATTAGTGAGTCAGTGAGATTATATCACAAAATAAAAAATAAAAAAAGTGTTTCAGAGGGTATGTAACTCAGTGCAAGTCTCCACTACCACTAAAAACACAGCTTCAGGTGGGGGCCAAAGTGCTCAGTTTCAACGCGACATTTGAAATTCAAGATTCTTCTAGTAGTTTTGAGGTCCGTTTCTGACAATGTGAACCTCTTCCCCTCCCGTGTTTTTCACCCATGGACTTAGGTGGAGCAGGACCGTGGGGTGAATAGACTCATAGAAACAACTCAAAACCTGCTAGCAGGTCCTGCATCCACATCTGCATTGTGTGACTATACGAGTCATGGTTTCCTCAGTCTCCATCTTCCTTTGCTTTCTTTGTCATTTTTCTTGGAAACGAGAACTTGCTATGTAGTACAGGCTGGCCTCGAACTGACAGCCAGCCCTCCTGCCTCAGCCTCCTGAGGGCCGAAATTGCAATGTTCACACCACACCTGGCTTCATCTTATCTGAGTGAGAGAAAGTGCTCGCTTCCCCTTTAGAACCCTGTGATTTTAAACAGGGAAAGACGGGCTGAGGAAGAAGCTGACTGTGGACAACAGTCTGGTAGCTTTTGGACCGACACCCAACTCGAGACGTACAGAGCACCTCCAGGCCACCCCACACCCAGGTGCTGTCTGGGCCCCCAAGATCGGAGCACATAGCAGCTGGCCCAGCACGACAGGGCCACGAGGTATTTCCTCGAGAAACTTCAACATGCTACCCTCGTTGCATAGTAACCTGGTACATTACAGGGGATGAAAGAAGCTATTTCAAATGCAGCTTGAAAGTTTTTGAAAGAGAAGCCACATACTTCTGTTCGTATGTCATCTTTTCCCAGATGGATCCAAAAGGAGCCATCTAATTTCCCTGCTGCGACATTTCTCAGACAGATTCATAGATCCGAGGGGCAGAAGGGCCTTCACAAGATGCTGTGAGCAGGTCCCTTTTCTTCTAACTGGTGTGACTATGTTCCCATTTTATAGATGAAGTGACCACTTCCGGGGCTGCTAACGTCTACAGCCGGAGCGATGCTGGTGTGGTGTGTTCTGTTCCACCGACTGTGCAGAAAACACTGAAGGGGAGAGAGGATGGTGAGACTCATGAGACGCTCCACCCGCACATAGTAGCTGCTTCATGCCCCAATGGGCTCCTTCGAGCTTTTTTCCAAGTCCTTGGTGTCCTAAACAAAAAACTGAACCAGATACACAGAAAACGTGTTGGAGAAGGTGCAGTTTTATTGAAGGTAGAAAAGAAGTTCACTTCATAGGGAGGGCGAGATCAGGCTGGTGGAAAGATGCCCAGGGCCCTGAGGAAGAGGGAAAAGGAGTCTCTGGTGTGCAGAGTTCCCAAATTGTCCTTTACTTCATGCAAATAAGGCTTTGGAACAATCACCCAATCAAAAGCTCACTTGCCCTCAGGGAAGATATAAACTGTCCTATGGAAAAACTCACTTAGCTTCCAGCCAGATGTAAAGGCTGGGGATTTAGCTCAAGTGGTGCCATGCCTACCTTGGAAGCACAAGGACCTGAGTTCAATCCCTGGTACTGCAAAAAACCCAAACCAAAACAAAACAAAAAAAAACCCCCAAACCATCCAAAACCAAAGCAGCCAGATGTAAATGAGAGATCAGAATCATGTCTTTTGATTGGTTGTGCCCCTATGCAAATGAAGGATTAAAAGAGTATCTTCTGATTGGTCCAGGGAACAGCACCACATTCAAATGAGGAATTGAAAGTAGCACTGTTCTGATTGGTCCACAGACTCAGCTGTAAGCCTGACATCATTTTTGGGTCCCTTCTGCAGATGTCCTCTGTTTTTTGGAGACTTTCAACGTGCTGGCCTTGGCTTTTTGACTTGATATATTCCACCCAGCTGGTTGTCTAGTTTGCCGCAGCCCTAACCTGCCACCTCACAGAGAGGCAAGACAGAGGTCAGGGAGGCAAGGCTGGCAATGAACTCATAGCACTTTATCTTCAGGGTTTGTACACAAACTCTAGCTGCCCAGTGATCATCAGCTATGCCATATCTCTGAGCCTTTATGAGAATGAATTCCTTCAGTTTGCTGAAGAGGGAAAATTGCTAAGAGGCTGAGTCGACAGCAGTTTCAGGCACACTATAAACTGATTAGCTTCAAACACAGAGCCTGCTTCCTGGCCGAGACCCCTGACCCTGCGGCTGTCCTGAGGATTTGCTGATCAGTCACAGGAGGTACCAGGCTGCGGCAGTGTGTGCCGGGCTGAAGGACAAGACCTTATCAGGAGAGCGTCGCAGGAAGCAGCGCACGGCACACACGGGGCATTCCTTTAGAATGATGGATTTGTTTTATTTTCTATTAATTCTTTCTCATTACAAGAGAATTGTGGAATGATGTTTTTGCATGAGCTTTTTTTTTTTTTAAAATCCCAAAGGGGACTTGTTTCGCTCTCTGTGGGAAAATGTGGATCTGATTGTGTCGATCTCAGCTTAACCCCCCTCAGAACCTTTCTCCTGCTTATTTGAAAGCAACGAATGGCCCACAGCGGCGGCGGTCAGCACTGCTGATGGCGAGTGGATCTGCAGAGCACAGCTGTCAGATTGTTTTAAAAATGGCCCCCACCCTCGGGGCCCCCCCGGAGCTGCCCTAAGTCAGGATTGAGAGCAGCGGGGGCTCCAGGCCTCAGAGGCGGCAGCCTGGTGCCTCTGTGGCCGACACGTAGTAGTCAACCATGCCGAGAAGTCCCTGCTGAACCCCAGCCACCCCTGCCTGCTCCCCGCTCTGAGCCCGGAACACACAGCTTCCCGCCTCCCTCAGAACCTCTGCCAGCCACTTGCTGTCCACCATGGCCCATCACTGCCCCCTTTTCCTTTGGCTGATGATTCTTCTCGGTGGACAGCAGTGAACAGAGACCGGATGCAGGGCAGAGCGGCTCATTTGGCCCCTCTGAGAGACACAAGCACTTGCAAGTAGATGTGTCGCCTAGGTAGCCCTGGTCCTCCCCTGGGAGCCCCGGGCCACTCCGAGGCCTTCCTGCTGCTCAGCACGGCTACCGAGGGGCTCCCCTGGGACCTAGGTACACGGAGGGAAAGAGGAGGAAGCTGAGTACCCGAAATTCCAAAAGTTGTGTTGTACCACATGACGCAAACTGTGCTCTCTCCTGACTGGATGCGGGGTTGGCAAGAGGGTGAGGGTGAGAGCGAAGCAAGAGAGCGAACGAGAATGAGGTCAGTGCAGGAGCGCTGAGGAGTCATCCAGCCCCTCAGGGAACCCACGCACCCGCTCTAGGAACCATTTCTGCTTACGTCCTCAGAGTTTGTGGCGGTGGACTATTTCTCTGGCCTGGTCATGGCTACAGGTCAGGCAGGACCCAGCCCCAGACAGGGCCACGGACTCGGCTTGAAGTCCGTGTTCCCTCCCTGGATAAGGAAGAACAAGAATTGGGTTAAAGAGGCCAGCAGGGGAGGAAACTGACCCCAAGACACTTAGAAGCAGTGTGAAAATGGCAGCAACTTTACCAGCTCTCAAGGAATTCTGGCTTTTGTTTACCACGTTTCTCTCGTTATCCACCTTCACTTACAGTGTACATAAGTTTACAAGCAAGAAAGGAGAGCAGCGATTTTACAAGCATTGTGATGAATCCTGGTGCCTCAACTGGAGCCTGAAATTAGAGGGTTTGGATGGATGTCTGCTTTCTTTCCACCTCCGAGGGCCAGCAGCGTGGGGCCGGGCGTGTGGTTTCCTTCCCTGCAGGGGCCTAATCCCCTGGAGTGCCATTGAGATGCAAACGCTTGTGTGTGTGTGTGTGTGTGTGTGTGTGTATGTGTGTTGTGTGCACGTTCATCCAGAGTTCACAGCAGTTTTCCAAAGTGCAGATTTTGGAACACTGGTCCTAGGAAACGTCCTACTGGCACAAGTGTGCACACATATGTGCAAACCGCCGCACACTCTCCCTCCATCCGGCTGCCAGTTTGTCTTCACATTTGGGGCACCCTTGCCACGTGCAAGTGCTGGGCCCCTGGCCGGGAACCACACGAGAAGGCGGGGGGCTCTGTGGATGGGGTGTTGTGCGGTGGGCAGAGGGGGCAACAGAAGACTTCAGGATGGTGATCATGTCGTTTCCTACCCTGGCTGGGTGACAGAGTGGAGGCCACTGCTAACCAGCGATGCCTCGTTACACTGGGACGGCAGGTGCGTCCTCGGTTCAGCTGTGTACACCGAGCTGACCCGGGACAGGGAGGCAGTGTTTGCCTGTGATTTTCAGAGCCCCTCTGGAGCCAAAGGGGACTTCTACAAGCACACACATTTTGATAAGAGACGTGTAAGCGGCCGAGAGATTGAAAATGTGCTCCCACATGATGCAAATATCTCCTTGTTTAGAGTAACCACAGTTCTGACTTTCATTAAAGACAACACTTTTCTGATGTAAAACGTGGCCAGCAATTGGGCCAAGTTTGGAGTAGATCAGAATTAGCTCTGTGGAGCCAGCCAACGTCAGGTTTGGTCAAAAATACTTGTTGCCGGGTGTGGTGGCTCCTGCCTGTCATCCCAGCACTCAGGAAACAGAGCTAGGAGGATTGCTGAGTTTGAGGCTTGCCTGGGCTACATGGTGAGCTCAGGGCCAGCCTGAACTACAAAGCGAGACCCTGTCTCAAAACAAACAAACAAACAAACAAACAAACAAACAAACACACTTATCCTTTGGTTATATGACATATCATTAGGAGGAGTGGTGGGGGATAAAGGGAACTCTCTGTACTATCTGTTGTAACTGCTAAGTCTAAAACTCATTCAAAAAGATAAATAAATAAATAAACAAACCAAACTCATACCCTTTGCTTCATACTATGTTGTGTCTTTTGAATTTGACACATTCTTTAAGATTAGCTGAGCAAAAGCCAGGAGGCTGGGGCAGGAGGATTGCTGTGAGTTTGAGGCCAGCCTGGTACACAGTAAGTTCAAGGCCACCCTGAGCTACACAGCAAGACCCCATCTCCAAAAACCAGAAAGAAAGAATGAAAGATGAGCTGAGCAGAATGTCCCAGATTCGGTTTTGAGGTGCATGTGGCTCCTTAAGTCCCCAAGTATTTCTGCATGTTCCCTACTGGCATCTGCCCCTATTCTGAGATGCTAAACCTCCTTTACACTGTATGTTTTTCTCCATGTTACCAAGCACCAAGCCCACTCCTAGTCCTCAATTAGTGTCTCTTAAATGAATTAATAAATCCATCCAGTTTGAACAATTTTTTTTTGAGACAGGGTCTCGCTTTGTAGTTCAGGCTGGCCCTGAACTCACTATGGAGCCCAGGCAAACCTTGAACTCAGCAATCCTCCTGCCTCTGCCTCCTGAGTGCTGGGATTACAGGCGTGAGACACCACCACGCCTGGCACTGTGGTATGTGGTGCCTATTACTGGTGGGTGCGAGTCACTACACCCGGCATGGTTGTATGTGGTCACCAGGGATTGAACCAGGGAGTTTGTGCTTGCTAGGCAGGCGCCAGAATCACTGAGCTAAATCACCAGCCCCAATCTGAACAATTTTTATTAGTTTGGCATTTTTTTGGTTTTAAAAAAAATTTTAGTCATTTTTCATTTTAACTTTCAAAAATGTTATTTCTTTTTGTAGTGCTGGGGATTGAACACAGGGCTTGGTGCATGCCAAGCAAATACTACCACTGAGCAGCATGCTTAGCCTCATTTTATTTATTATTATTATTATTATTTCTACTTGAACCCTGGGCCTTTGCTATATCCCCAGTCCACCTTGTTTCTTTGTTTCTCCCTGTTTTTCATTTATTTATGATTGTTTTGAGACAGGCTCATACTAAGTTCTAAAGTTGCCCAGGCTGGGTTCCAACTTGAACCTCCTGTCTCAGCCTTCTAGAGCACTGGGATTACAGGTGTGCACCACTACATTGTAATCATTGTTTTCAGTGTACAATCGAGTGGCATAGGTATAATTCCACATTGTGCAGTGTTTACCAATTTTAAGTGACTGTAACTTTTCAGAGTTTCCAAGATCTGTCTGTCCCACTGGTTGTGGGCCTAGGGTGGGTGAGGCAATCCGGCTGCTCTAATCTCACTCTTGCCGGGCACCTCCCATCAAAATCTGAAACAGCTGTGCCAGGCTGCAGGCCTCCAAGTAGGTTTTCTTGCCATGAATTGGCTGTGTGACTTTGGTCATGTCCTTTTTGGGACACTTGGGGGGCTGGAAATACAGATTATTTCATTATTACCATTGTTGTTTGCAGCAAAGTTTTTGTTCCAACAGTCTGCTGCCCAGAACAAGACCAGAGGCAAACCTGGTTACATGCATTTTTCTCTTCCACACTGCCCGGCCCAGGGTGCATCACGGCTCCCGGCCTGGCCTTGTCCCTCGCCCACAGAAGGTGCTGAGGCCTTGTCTTGTGGTGAGTGTGGGTTCGCCCTATAGGTGCTTTTTTTCTGTCCCTACACCCACTGCCTCCTCCGCTGCGCTGTGGTTGACAGCAGAGCTTTCTCTGTCCCTCTGGGGGCCCCGGAACTCTCTCTGCTGCGGCTGGAGTCATTGTTACAAGATGCATGGGGCCCGGGGTGTCCCCATCTTCTGTGCCTCGATGCTTCAGGGGCTCCCCACAAAACTGTGGAAAAGAGGAAGAGGAAACCAAGGCCTTCTGCGTCTGCGCTCTCCTACCTCTGTCCTCTGCTCCCCCTCGCTTAGGTGGTCCTGGCCACCAGAACCTCTTTCCTTTCCATGATCACCACCTCCATGGCCTCTGACTAGACTATGTGACTTCCAGTGGATGATGCTCCTTCTGTATCCAAGGGTCATCCTGCGAGTGGTTTCGGAGGACCCTCGTGGAGCTGGATGTGGTGGCATACGGCTGTAACGTCCGAACTAGGGAGGCCGAGGCAGGAAGATCACCACCAGTTCGAGGCCAGTCTCAACACCCACCCCCCCGCCCCCGACCCCCGGGGTCTCAGGGGCGGACGGGGCGGCCCTTCCCGAGGTGGCCGCCAGGGGGCGGTGGGAGCGTCTCCGGGTGACAGCGGGAGGCCGGGGCGGGGGAGGGCGGAGGACGAGCCGCACGGGTCCCGCTCCTGATCGCGGACTCCGAGCCCCAGCTGCGCGCCCAGACTCCGGCCGCCCGCGCAGCCCGACCGGATCAGGGCGCAACGGAGCCCGCGCAGGGCGGGGAGGAGGCGGCAGGGGGCGGCCGTCCACGCGGCGGCGCTCTGTCCGGGGCGCCGGGAACCACGCGGGGGCGACGCGCGGACCGCCAGGTGAGCAGAGCCGCGCCCGCGCCCCCTGCGCCGGCCCGGCCCGGCGGGCGCCCCTGGGTGGCCGGGGGACCGCGGGCGCGGCGGCTGTGCCGGGGACCCGCGCCCGGTGCGCGCCGTCGCTGCGCCCTCTTCCCCCCTCCTCCCCGGCTCAGAGCCCAGGTCTCCGCTCCAACCCCGACTTTCAGACTCCAGGGACGAGCGACCTGGGCCGTCCCCGGTGTGGCCTGGCGCCCCTGAGTCGCAGGGGGACCCTGAGCGCACAAGCTGCCCGTGCGCCCCTACCCCGGCCTCGGTCACCACTCCATGACCCAGCCCGGGCCTGGTCACGCTGCTTTCTAGCAAGGCTTGGATCCGGGACAGCCTCCGCCCGGCGGCTGCAGCCCGCGCGCCCGGAGCCGGGCGGCTGGAGGGGCTGTGGCCGCCAGCTCCCGAAGCTGCACTCTGCCCCGGGGCGGCTGGTACCTGCGGCCCCGCTCGCACCCGGGGCCCCAACCCTTGCACCGCGAGCTCACCTTGCAGCGTTAGAGACCTGAAAGTTAATTTCTGTTTTTTTCCGAAATAACATCAACCCTGTCTTGGGAAGAGGATTTCGGGACGTCCTCAGGCCGGCTTAGCATCTGGAATTTATGGGTCTAGTCTGAGTTTTTAAGCAGTCCACACCCAGCAAGCACCGTGTTCTCAGCCTATTAAAAGTGCAGGCTTGTAGCGGTCTTCTTTCTGTCTCTTTTGCTTCCCCCACCACTCAGTCCCCCAAAACTTTGCAGACAGTAAATGAATTGAAGCCTGGACTTAGGTAGCTAAGGTGACGAGTGCCTGTTGGAATTTGGAATAAGAGAAGGAGGTGTCCGGAGAGGTCCAAGGTTTTGGCTTGTCTAACTTGCGCTTAGTCCTTGAAGGCACCCAGGCACAATGGAAAAGATTTTTTTTTTTTTTTCTCAAAGATCCCACAGCTTAAAAACGTACATATGTATCCAACTTCACTGGTGTACTTGAACTTACAGTTCTGGCGGGCTGAGCTTAATAGGGTCTAACTCGGTCTCACATGTGCAAAGGGGCAAACATTTTATGAATGTGATTTAAACACAGTCCTACTCAATGCCTATAGATTTGTGTTGGCACCGTAGCTGAATTCCTTTAGAAAACAAAATTCTAGCCCCTAAAATTAATGCGAGGAAGCCGATGGGAGTCCTGGGACTTTCCTAGCTACCTCAACAGGGCTGCAAGCAGGGATTTCCCAGAGGTCCTGGCCTGGGAAATACCTCTAGGTGAGCAGGGTACCGAGTTACTGCTAAATAAGCCCTACGTTGGCCTCATGGGGAGTACTGGGAGGTGGGGCTATGTGATCTCCACGCCTAGCCAGGGCAGGCCACCAATTTGGTCTTAATCCTCTGTTCAGTCTTAAGTGCCATGAAGAAATGCTCTCACTGACTGAGGAGAAGCAAATATTCAGCCCAGAGAGAGTGAGGATGGAGGTTTTTGACTTGGGGTTTTTCTTTTTGCCCAGAACTGCTTTGGGATCGAAATCCATTTCCCTAGAGGGAGAATGGGCCTCACCCTGCCCCCTTCCGCCCTCTGTCCTGCTCCCCAGGGCGCTGCTCTTGTCCCAGCCCTGGGAGTCTCTGGGTTCTGCTGCCCTCCGCCCCATTATCCTGCCCCTTTTGCGACCGGCCCATTTATCACCAGGTCCCATCTACATTCTTCTCTGATGTATCAAGAAACCACATCCAAATTACAATAATAATCTCCCCTCTTGACTCCCAGCCACGACTTACTTTCTTCATTTCAATCCATCTTCTTTCATGCTGACAGATTAATATTCCTTAAATTCTGATTTCACCACATCATCCCTTGTGAGATATCACAGCGGCTGCTCAGTCTTCGCTTCCATTTAACTTTCCTCCAGCAGATATTTTGGAGCATCTGCTGCCTGCCAGGGACTGTCGGGATGTGCTTCGACTTACGCTAGGAGCCAGCAACTGCCGCTGCCCGCAAGGAGTGGACAGGCTGATGGATGATAAATGACCACCCCGGGGAGGAAAACGAACAGCCACAAAAAGAGTCCAGGGCTGAGCGCGGGTGTGCAACACTTCAAGGGGACCCAAAGGAGGGAGAAGCCGATTCCGCATGGGAGGACCTAGGGCAATGACGGTTGGGCTTTGAAGCCCAAAGAGGAGTTCAGGGAGATAGGAGGGCTGGGGGCTCGACTCTTCCCTGCTGTATCCTCCGTCCTCTCCCTCATGGTCTAGCTGGACTCTGCAGCCCTGTCCCCCTCACTGTCCCCCTCAGAAATTCCGATTCACCCCCATCACCCGAACCATCGCCTGGTCCCACCTTCTAGCCCTGCTACCCTCATCCGAGTCAGACTTAGGACCTGGTAGAAGGAAGATGGGTTCCGGGGGAGGCGAGGCCTGAGAAGCAGCTTTCTGGCTTGGTTCTCTGAGTTGCGCAAGGCCGGCTCACACTCACAGCCCTCCTGTCTCAGCCTCCACAGTACTGAGGTTTCAGGCCTCGGGGCCACATTTAGCAAGAGAATCAGCATTTTAAAGGCCACCTAAAGTGATGCCTGTGCTCAGATTCGAGGGCCGCTGCCCTGGGCAGCCTTGCCAGGGGCGTCTGGCCACAGGTGGACAGTTAACGTGCCTCCTCTTCACCGGGGCCCTCCCTCTTGGCCTTGACCCTGAGGCTTGGGCAGCGGAGAACTGCTCCCAAGGCCAGAGGAAGCACCCATTCTGAGCAGAGGGGCCTTTAGTTCAGTCCCGAAAGTGAAGCACAGACCCCTCGCCCCACTTTTAAGATGTCGAAGCACAGGCGCATCCACGGGCCGTGCAGTTCTGCTGTGGTCTGAGCAAGTGGTGAAGCAGAAAGATAATGTCTGTAAACCTTAGCTCACGGGCCGCGTCTGAAGGGTCGAGGGCGGCACCCGCTGTGCAGAGCTGAGAACCAGGCACTGCGGCCGTGCAGTAGTAACGAGGGTCCATTCTCGCAGAGCCCGAGAGCCATGCAGGCCGTGGGTCCCTTCCGGATGGTCTGTGGACTCCTTCTTTGCCCCGTTTCCTTGCTGCCTCACCCCTCAGCTGCGTCTACGCCGCAGGCCATCCTCTCCCGGAGCCCGCTGCCTGAGGGCGTGGGCCCAGGACAGTGTAATGAGTCAGACTTGTGACTCTGTCTGGTCCCGGAAGGGTGGCAGCGTGCAGCCCACCCGGTCCTCCTGGTGGCCTGGCCGGCTGCCCGAGGTCTGGCCAGCACAGAGCACGAGCGTAATGAGTGATTAATGGGTGCCTCATCTCATCTGCTGCCAGGGGAAAGGAAGGGCCAGCCGAGGCCCAGAGCCCGTCTTGACCTGCTCCAGGTGGGCTGGAATGCGCCCAGCTCAGGATGGGGATTAGGGCTTGAAAGACAAGAGGAAATGAGATGTTAACCCTTTAGGCCTGGCCACGAGCCCCGGCAGGGAAGCATCCTCAAGACCCTGACACACGGGGCTCGTGGACCTTGATTTATGGCTGTGACTGGCCGTGATTGGGCACGTGGTGGCCGTGGGGGGTGGTCACGAGCGAGGGCCTGTGACTTATGCATTTTTCTTAGAGGCGTGGACAGAGGAGAGAAGATTAATGTCTCATGATGATGGGTACATGGATGGTGGGGAGGCTGCCCTGGCTGCTTCCTTCCTGGAAGCTTCCTGTCATATCGGCAAGTTAGAAATGTGTCATTTTTGAGCACACGTGGCCCCTTGACATGTGGCTCCTCTGATCACAAGTCCTTGGAAGGAAGATGGACACGGGCCTGGGCAGTAATGCACAGGTGACAGACAGGTCCCCGGGCCAGCCCCTGGAGTGCCAGCCTAGGACCAGCAAGCTGAGGGCCCCAGCATGTTCCTTAAGCCTGTGCTGTGCTTCCCCTGTCCATATGTGGGGGATTGTCCCTGGGGGGACTCCTGAGGGTGTAGGACGCTTAGAACGCGCCGGGCCTGCGACGGTGCCACTTGAACGCTATCTGTCCTTTCTTGCCTGTCCACTTGAATTGCAAGCAGCTCTTCTTTGGGAAGGACCTGAGCAGCTCCTCCCCCAGGCTTGCTTTGGGTGGATCCGAAACTCGCTCTTGATTGATCCTCCTGGTCTGACCCCTGCCCCTACATGCCTTGAATTCTGGCTCCTCCCTCTGCTGCTGGCTCCTTGGCCTCCTGCTGCCCTTTTGATTACACCCTGCCCCCTGCCCCTGTGCCAGATGGGCAGACTGCTGGGGGCAGGGCCATCCGGATGATGACATCGGCCTGGACCTCTGTGGCACAGGCTGGTTCTACACCCGCTCTGCTCACGGCTGGTTTTGCTGTGATTCATCAGGCTTAAGTGCAGGGGTTAAGGATAGAGAAGTCTGTAAAACTAGAAGCCCGGAGGCTGTGTACGGGCCCAGAGCAAAACCCAGCGGCACCGGTTTCCTGATCTCTTTGCACTCCCATCGCAGCCTCCCTGGTCTAAGTTTCTGGGTAAGAGTCACCCTGTCCTCAAAGTGGACAGGAAGGTGGGAGCCCGTGGTGGACAAGGGGTACCAGTGAGACTAAGCAGAGAACTTATTTATTAGTGGCTTAAGGTAAGCCCTGGGGAGAGCCGGGCCTAACTTTCGAAGCATCCCTGCAGGCTGTGTATCGCATTCAGAGCCTTTTGCTGTCTGCTCTGAAGCCGGCAGGTCCTGGGCCTGACCGACTTCAGTGACGCTTCCCATGGGTCTTCGCTGGGCTCCGCGTGCAGAGGTTCATCCTCAGGCGGAGGGAGGGGTTTACTGTGAATGCTGCCGCCGCCAAGCGCCAACCAGTGGAAAGGCAGCTCTTTAGGCTTCATCCTCAGCCGCCTGATTCCCTGGATCTGGCCCTGTGTGTCTTCTGGCTCTTCCTCAAAGTCAAGATGAACCTGCACGCTAAATGTTTCGGTCCGTTCAAGACCTTTTGAAGGAGCATTTCCAGACCTGCCTCAGGAGCTGGCAAGAAAGACAGGCTAACTGTGTTCAAAATGCAGGAGAGGACCCAAGGGGAGGACCTCAGGGGATCACTGTTCTCTCCTCTCCTTGAAACACGCTTATGTTTAGACCTAGCATGTGCGTTACCTTCTCACCTAGTGTGATTGCAACAAGACACTTTCCTCCCGACCTAGTCAGAACATTTGAAGTTCAGTCCTGAGCTCTGTGGCCTCAGGTGAAAAGCAGGAGCTCCTCTCCTGCCTCGGCTGTTCCTGGGCTCTGTGGAGAACAGTGCGGTGGAGGCTCAAGGGGCAGCACCGGAAGCAGAATGGGTCCTTGGTGGCTGCGGCCGGGTCTTCCCTTTCCTTATTAGTTCTTCCCTTAGGTGCAGGTTGGAAGAACCCACACCTCCCTCTAAGCCAAGGATATGAGAAGTGCTGCTGAGGGTGGGGACTTTCTGAGTTCCACAGGGCGGGTTATGTCCCTGTAGGTTCCCAGAGGCCCTTTGAAGTGGAAGGGCGAGGCAGCCTGTGTGGTCTCGCCTGCGTTCAGTCCCTCCCGCTGCCGCTGCCAGTCTCCCGGCCCCGTGAGGTGCCAGGCCCCGTAACACATCGCGGCTACCGTGGCCTGTGAGGCTGTGGTTCCGAATGGTGAGTGGGCTCCCAACCTCTGCCGTAGTGCAGGAAGCTGAGGAGATGGCATCTGCGTAGTGTAGCAACGTTCAGTTTCCATCATCCTATGGGAAGAAAGATTTACTTCAGCTCACAGGTGACCAGAAGATTCTGGTCAGGGTCAGCTCACTCCTTTTCTTTGGCCTGTGTTTTGCATCACGTCAGGCAGGTGAGCGGACAGAGGACACTGCTCTCCTGTGGCGGCTGGGAAGTGAAGAGCGAGGAAGAGGAGCTAGGCCCTACTATCCCTTCCAGGCCTCACCCCAGGGCCCCATCTGCTCCCGCACACCCCCTCCCCCAAGCGGCAGAGGCTGGGCCCGGTCTTCCACACGCGGACCTTTGGAGGACACTGTATCCAAAAGATGCAGGTATCAGGTGCCCACTCTTGGGCCTTTGTGAACAGGGAGCATGGGGACTTGCGTCCCCGTCACAGAGACAGCAGGTGGCGTCGTGCCTGGGAAGGTTGTGGGGCTCAGCCCAGGAGGAGGCAGGTGAGGGAGGCCACTCCGACACACGCTATGCAGTGGGGAGCTGGAGTGACCCAGAGAAAGAGCATTACCCACAGATGGGTGGGAAATCGGAGGAGGCCCCATCCTGTCAGCAAGAGAGTGTGGGAGAAGGCGAGGGGGAGAGAGGAAGTAGGAGCCTGTTATGTTTTATGGGAAGGCTACATTCTCAGGGACTATTCAGAATTCAAGTCACTCATAATTCACGCTTTTCCCAGAGGTCACTATAAAGAGGGTGCATGGCTTGGTGTGGTCTCGGAATGTGGGGCCCACCATCGTCTCCAGTGGGGCACGCTCCAGGGTTGCTCTCTTCGTAAAGCCGTGATGGTTCCTCAAGATGCCTGTTTCTTTTGTTATCGCGTCCTCGTCTTGGTGTTTTCCATCCGGCACTAGCGCCGCCATCTGACAGACTGGGTAGGTCAAGGGTCAGCAAATGTTGCAAAGGGTCAAAGGTTGATGTTTTGGCTTTGTAGGCTGTGTGGTCCCTTTGCAGCTAATCAGAGCTGCCTGTTTGTCATGAAAAGAGCCACAGACGATCAGTCCGTAAATTAACAGGCATTTATGTGTTCTAATAAAATTTTATTTATGGACACTGCAACATGAATTTTATCATTATGACATCATTTTCACATGCTATAAAATGGTCTTTTCTTTCTCTCTCCTTTTTTTTTCTTTGTCCGATTTGACCAATTAAAGATGTGGCGTAACCAGGGAGGAGGTTTGGGTTGGGGACCCTCCCCCAGTCCTTTCTGATGCCTGGCATAGATGATCGGAAGATTGAATGTTCAACTATCCCTATCATCAACCGAACCACTCACTCAGGTTCTAGTGCTCATAGGAGCATAGCTCAGTTCACAAGTTCTAGCAAAAGACTGTGGGGATTTATCAGCCTGAGTGGTACCAAAGCGTGCGATTACTTTCATACAATTTGCACTTGCTGTAATAATTAAGAAATTTAGATCATATGACTTCAAAATTTGGGTATTCAGTGTGACTTAGTAGTCGGCTTCCGTATCTGCCAGTCCTATGGATCTGAGGGACTGTGGGGTGAAAATATTCTTTAAAAAGAACAGCATTTGTAGTGAACAGAGAGGCTTTTTCTTGTCTGTGACCTCTAAACCATAATACTGCAGAATAGCTATTTGTAAAGCATTTGCATGAGAGTGGATGTTATAAGCAATCTAGGGGTGTTTGAAGCCTATAGAAGGATGTACAAAGGTTGTTTGCAAATACCATACAATTTTCTGCCAGGTGTTCGAGCACCTGTGGATTTTGACATCTGTGGGGGCTCAGAGCCGGCCCTCCTTCCAAGGAGATGAAGAGATCATTTCACTGTGTGACACTGTCGTTCAGGACAGTGAAGATCATCCTGGCACTTGTTTGTTACCGTGTGCCATCCCGGAGCCCAGCAGCCCTGTCTGACTCCCTGTGGCCTGATGGTCCACGGTGAGGAGTTTGGAAGTTGATTTTGGCTGGAGTTTTTATCGTCAAAGCCCGGGGAGGGCAGAGAAGGAGCCCCCCCCCACCTTTGCGTCTGGCGTCTGATGTGCGGGGAAAGTGGGACAGACTTTTGTCCCCTCTCTTCCCTTTCCTCTCTTGCCCACTCCAAAGCTCTGTGTATTTGGTCAGCTCAAAAACACGCTGCGCCTCTTTGAAATTGTTGCTTTGGTTCTTTCCACACGCAGTCAAGTCACTAACCTTTTCAAATGGAAACAAAAACAAGGGCTGTTAGAAAGCAGTTTCCCCTCCCAGGTCACCGGCTCCCCCTCTATGGAGACTAAGCCGCACTGTGCTGAGCTCGGTGGCCCGGCCGGCCGAGACCTGGGTCTCGGGCCTCGGGAAGGCAGCTCCAGCTGGGTGCAGACCTGCTCTCCAGCCAGGGGTGGGGGGACGCCCGGCCCGCCGGCTGCTCTGCATTCCACAGCTCCTGGGTGTATCTTGGTTTCAAGGGTTCCCGCGGGAAGCAAGGCGGGATCCTCTCCAGATGGAAGACCACCAGCCCCGAAGGTGACCGGGATGCTGTGGCTGTTGGCTCGAGAGTGGGCTTTTGCTGTGTGTGTTGGATGGAAGGCCCGTCTTGAGCAGACGATGTTTGTGTTGTTGAGGGGGCGATGGCGCACAGCCACGTGTGCTTTCTGGCCTGGGGTCTGGCAGGATGTGAAGGGAGGCAGCTGCTGTCCTTTGGCTGGGAGACTTTGCATTGTTATGTTGGGCCGGGAGCTGGCATTCCTCTTGTGGTCCAGGAGCGCTTTGGTTTCTAGACGTGCGCTCGCCGAGATGAGTGTTGAGTCCTGAGTTGGCCATCAGCTTGTCATCTGACCTCCAGCAAGCCATCGCCCATCTGTGGGTCACTAATTCTTTATTCCCAAATGAGTGCAGAGAGACCACGTTGTTTCTGAGAGTCCATTTCTCAGTGGGGACCTGTGGCGAGTGCGGGGTTCCACCGCCAAACAACAGCACTAAGATGTCTGGTACTTCCTACCGTGGTGCTCGGAGGAGACCCTGTGACTGAGAGTTAGGACTCTTCCTGCCTCTCAGCAGAAAGGAGGCTGTGAATCTCCGTCAGTTCTACCTGCGGTGCCAGGGACAGCTCCCTCTGGCTCTGTAGTAAAGCTCTCCGTCCCTCCCGCGGAGGTTTTAGCAGGAATGGCTACTGCTGTTTCCTTCCTGCTAACAACAGAGACCACCCAGTGGAGGATCTCGGCCTCTGTCCTGACGCGGCCAGAGCGCAGTAGCCATCCGTCCCCCTGCTGGAGGACGTCAGAGCGAGCCAGTGGATGCGGAGGGTTTACCTGAGACCTGGGGAGCCCGATACAGCACCTAAAATATCTGGGTGTCAGTGTCAAGTCCGTCATCGTGTAAAAACCAGGAGGCTCGCCAAATGAAAGGAGACAGGCGATCAGTGGGGGCCAACACCGAGATGAGAGAGAGATGTGAGGTTTATCTGACAAAGATTTAAAGATCTGCCATTGGAAGAATGCTTCAATGAGCAATTGTTAATACATGTGAAAAAATAGAAAAGAAAAATATTCAGCAATGGGGATTTGATTGATTGATTGATTGAACCCAGAGCCCTTACATAGGCCCTACCCCTGAGCAACTAGCTCTGGAAATTTTATTTTTAAAAACTTAAAAGAAAATTCATTGTAAATCAACAATTTCCATCCATTTGTGAGGTATAAAATGTTACAATTTATGAATAGTAGGTGTGATCAAAAAATTTAATGTGTTGAAATAAAAAACTGATTACGGTGAAAGTCACATTGTCATGAACCCCCTTCACGATAAGACACATTTGTCCTATGGCTCTTCCAAAGCAGTCGTGGAAACCCTGTTGCCTGTCTTTAGTTGGACTGTCGTAGCTGTGACAGTGTCCTGAGTCAGTTCAAAATATTGACCGTGGGCTGGGGATCTAGCTCAGTGTTTCTAGCACCTGCCTCACAAGCACAAGGTTATAAGTTTGATGCCCAGTACCAAAACATTGACCTGTCATGGCCATTTGGATGCTGAGAAAGAGCCGGGCATTATGTGGAGCCAGATCTAGGGAGTAAGGTGAATGCAGACTCACAGAGCCTGCTTTCCTCTTGAATGACATTTAGCAGCAGTATTAGATGCTCATAAAAGAAGACGCCGGAACAGCCTCAGAATGTGGCGAGAATGTCATGTTTAAAATATGTAATATTCACTGTATTTTTGATCAATTTCCGTACTATGTAGACTACTTTAGGTCAAATTAATTAACAATCTTTCATGTCAAATGCCATTTTTTGTAGTAAGAACATCTGAAATTTGCTCCGTTGGCAATTTTAAAGTGTACAGTATACTATCTTAACTATACTCACTGTGCCCATAAAAGTCTTTGCCCACCATTTTCCGATGGTCCCCACTCCATCACGTCTGTAACCACCATGCTACCCTCTGCTACTGTATGTTCCATTGTTTGAGATTCCACATACAGTGAAAATATATATTTGTCTTTCTATGTCTGGCTTACTACCCTTAGTATAATGTTCCCCAGTTCTGTCCATGATGGTGCAAATGGCAAGCTCTTTTTTAAGGCTGTGTAGTATTCCACGGATACACAGACCACATTTTCTATATCCATCCCTCTGTTGATGGGCACTTCATTTGACTCCTGACTTGGCCATTATGGAGAGTACTGCAGCGACCACAGGACTGCTGACATTTCCGTGCCAAACTGAACACATATCTTTTCCATTTACACCCAGCAGAGCGATCACCGGATCATGCAGACCTTCTATTTGGATGCACTAATTGACATTTCCATTAACAGAGGACCGGGGCTCCCTTTTTCCACATGCCCGTGGTGCTTCTTATCTTTAGTCTTCCTGATAACAGCCATCCTGACAGGTGTGAGATGACATTTCATTGTGGTCTTGTTCTGTTTTCCTTACACTCATTGCACTCGTCCGGATGCTGGCTGCGGCGAGGTTGGGGGAAACGGCATGAAGGAGAAAGAGGTTATCTGGGAGCAGACAGGAAGAACTCACAGGCGGCAAGAGGCTGGGCCTGAGGCTGGGCGGGGGAGGGGTCGCAGAGGCCTGGAGGAGCTCTGGGCCTTTTCCCCCGGGGACAGCCTCGGGTGGAGCTGGTGGCGGAGCCGTCCTTCCACTTGGGCAGGCATCAGCCGGAGGAGACGAGGGCAGCTCTGGAGATGCCAGGCTCTGAGCTGGTCAGCACAGGGGGCGAGAGCACCAGTCAGAGCCCTGTGCCAGGGGTGACGTTTTCCAGATTGGTTTGGATCATAGGGAAAGGCGGCAGGGCAGTAGAGGACAGTAGATTTGTATACTTCTGGCTGTGGTGTCAGAGGTACAGGAAACGGGTCTGGGGCCAGCGTGGTTCTGTCTAAGCCCAGTTGCGTCTGTTGTCTGCCTTGATCTCCAGGTGATCTGCGATCCTCACTTGCATCTCTTGGTTTCTTTGGGAAATATTTTCCTAGTTTACACGAAGGCTGTATGTTTGGTGTTGTTGCGATCTTTTAACCAGGACACGCAGCTGACTTCAGCTCAGCCTAAGACTGTACCGGCCCCTCACAGAACTGTGTCGAGGACACAAGCCTGGCTTGCTGGGTTTCTGCTTCCTTCTGCGAGGCTCTGCAGGGCCTCTCCACATATACTGCTCAGCAACGATTGCTACAAATCGTGGACTAGATTGTATCGTTTAAAAAACATAACTTCAATGCGGAGGCCCGGCCCTCAGCTGCAGAGTGGGAAAAGGCAAATCCTTTCCCCTGATGTTCAGAAGCAACAAGGGCAAAACGCCTGTCTGGCTAACGGGTGGTAGTTTATGGAGTCTGCACCAAGATGCATCTTGGACGGCAAAGACGAGGGGACCCCGAGGCCAGAGCTCCCCGGAATAAGCCGGCCAGGGCACAGCTCATACACATCCCCTGGCTCGAGCCCTGGTGTGTTGGGTACCCGGGAAACTAGCCAGCAGCTCTTTGGAAATGCATGTTTGATGCATTGTGCCAGGAGGCCCAAGGCCTGGTGCAGTGTAACGCTAAGACAAGCCTCTCAGTCAGGGAAGCCTAGGCCCACATTATGGTGCTGCCATGTAGGAGTTTTGATACCCTGGGCCTGCGGCTTCACTGTTCTCAGCAGCCCTAGTTTCCTTTGCTATAAAAGGGAGATAGTAAGAGCACAAGCCCTAGCCTGTTGCCTTGAGGATCAATTAAAATAATGTTTGGAAATGCCGGATGTGGTGGCTCACACCTGTAATCCCAGCACTCGGGAGGCAGAGACAAGAGGATTGCTGAGTTCGCGGCGGCTTGCCTGGGCACCATAGTGAGCTCAGGGCCAGCCTGAACTACAAAGTGAGACCCTGTCTCAAAAAAAAAAAAAAAAAAAAGGAAAATGTTTAGCACACCCTGTCCCATATTATTCACTTACTAAATGTTGCATTCTGAAATTCCAAGTCCTAGCATTTGCTCCTAATTAGTCATGATACATATACTGCACATCTTATTTCTTTTGTGGATCAGTTTATTCATTCTTGAAGCACGATTACAGAATAATGAAGTCTTCCCCCCTGGGAATCGAGGGGGTGCACACTCTGGCCCCTCTCCTCTCTGGTTGGAACCGCTACAGTCCTAAGCTGGTTAAATAGAACAGGGGCAGCAGGGATTTAGGCTGCTTCATGAGCTGCTCGCTTGATCCTCCATGCTTTCTATTACTTTTGTTGTTTGTTTGTTTTAGATGGCGTCTTGTTATGTTGCCCTTGAATTCACAGTGATTTTGCCAGCTCAGGCTTCTGGGTGCTGGGATTACCTGCAGCACCACCATGCCCCGCCTCCTTTGGCTTCTGAAACAGGCTCTCCCTAAGTCCAGGCTGATCCACAGCTACTTGCCACATCTCCCAGGCTGGCTTGGAACTCAGAACCCTCCTCACCTCCTGCTTCAGCCTCCCTGGCACTAGGATTACAGGTGTACAACGTGACTAATCCTGCAGGCCCCTGTTTGTTCAGTGGGTGGAAACAATCCAGCCAAGGACCCTGAGGCGCAAGACAATAGAGAGAAAGAGAACGGGTCCCTGTGTACCTAGGTAGGCACAGTGTCCCTGCCAGCTGACGTGGGACAGGGACTTGAACGGAAACCTTTTCTTGTGCTAAGCCATTGAGATTTTGTTTTGGAGTGGTTATCCTACCTTGCCTAAATATCTACCAAACTAGGAGAGTATCATTATAATACTTCATTGCATATGAAGTTTGTGATACATGCGTTTTATTTCATCTACTACTTGTAAGATCTAGGGTTGAATCAGTCCGTTAGGAAACAATCCATATGTATGTTGCGAATGGATGTGGTACTAGCTCTCTGGCACATCCCCTTCCCTTAACACACACGTGTGTGTGTAGATGTGTGTGCACAGATGTACAGATGTGCTTGCCAGACTGGCAAGGGGCTGTGTGTAAGTAACAGGACATGGCCCTTGTATCGTAAGGAAAGGAGGGTAGACTAAGACCTTTCAGGAGGAAGGACAGGTGGCCTGAGCCAATACGTCAGCCATCAGCCAGGGTGGCGGGAGGACACTTTGGTTTTGGAACGAGACGGATCATTTGGAGAAGGCCCAGGCAGCACGTGAGAAAGCCTGTGGTTCCCATGTCCGGCTCTGCTGTGACACTCTGATCCCTTTCCACGGATCACGACCCGCTTTTGGCAGAGGATGCTGGGAGGTGCGGAGGGTGGTTGGGAGGCAGGCTGCACCTCCAGGGGTCCTCAGATCCTAAGTCAGTCCACCCATCAGGGCTGTCTGCTTGGGTGCCGGAAGTTTGAGCGGTGGGATGGAGAATGTGGTCACTACGGGAAACGTCGGGAACAACAGTTCCAACGGGAGCAGTTGCTCTTGGGATCTTGGGTTGGATCATGATGTTGGGGAAATACAGGGAGATCCTGCTCTGAAATGCAGATCATCTGTGTGAGGATCGTGGTCCCAGAACACACCTCTGGTGGCCTGGACTTGGTACCGGCCACTGACAATGCAAAAAGCCCTGGAAGGAGAAAGACCAAGGCAGATCTCGGCAGTACTCTGGGACCTTTGCGGGCTGGGGAGTTCCGCAAGCCATGTAACAGACTGCGTGCTGTTTGGGAAGAGAAAGCCCCCTGATTCCATCCTTCCCCTTTAATCTGTAGTATCATGTCTTCTGAAATGGGAAAAGCAACTTGGTACCGAAGCAGGAACAAATGGCTCATTTATTTTAAATATCTGGCCTGCCTGATATGGCTGCCCTTGAATATTTTCCTTAGTTACCTGGGAAACGTTTTATTTTAGGACTGAAAACAAATCTAAGGCCCCCGGGTTAATGACTGTGAAAATGATGCAATTTGTATTAAAATCCTAACTAATCTGTGCTGATTACCTAATTTCTCCAGGTGAGGAAGGAGAAACCAGGGCTTTGCCTTAATGAGTAACAAAACCCCCAGTAATGTGTTTTCTTGCAAGTAGCCAGGGAGTTTTAAAAACTCTTAACATTTTTTCCTAAGCCAGGTTCTGTGGCTTTCCTTGTTGCTGGGCAAAGTCAGGCAGCCGCAGAATAGTGGTTCCAAGGGGGGAAAGGGGTTGTGTGGCTGGGTTTGAATACGATAGGGATGAAAGGGTCGGCCCTAGGAGATGTAGGAGAAAAGACCATGAGCCAAGGACCCGTTGAGGGAGCCATCCTCTAGTTGTCTTCTGGGTGTCCTCCCACAGCAGGACACTGGGGCTGGGACCAAGTCCAAGGTCAAAGTCGGCTGCCCTGTATCTCCCTTGGCCGTGGGCAGGATTTTCTGGAAGGGTCATGGGAATATACGGTCAACCACCAGAGGGTTTGGGGGACTGGACCCTGCACAGAGACGGCACACATCTGTGAGTTAGTGCTCCGTTCCCTCTCTGGAGCTCTGTGGACATCTACTGAGCACATAGAAGAGGAGCTATGGAGAGACCACACAAGATCCCTGCTTGCTGGGAAGTAAATTTCTCTAGGAGACACGTGCCATCCATTCTTCACGCACCCATCCATCCACCCATCCATTCATCCATCCATCCATCCACTTATCTATTTTTCACCCATCCAACCATCCACCCAATTTTTTTTTTTTTTTTTTTGCTTTTTGAGACAGGGTCTCGCTTTGTAGTTCAGGCTGGCCCTGAGCTCACTATGGTGCCCAGGCAAGCCGCCGCGAACTCAGCAATCCTCCTGTCTCTGCCTCCCGAGTGCTGGGATTACAGGCGTGAGCCGCCACGTCTGGCATTGTGGTATGCAGTGTTGATTGCTGGTGGGCGTGAGTCTCCACGCCCAGCATTATATGTGGTTACTGGGGATCGAACTCAGGACCTTGCGCTTGCGAGGCAGGTGCCAGAACCACTGAGCTAACCCTCCAGCCCCCACCCGATTTTTTTACATGACTTCCATACCAGGCAGTGGTAGGACAATGTCTGGTGGTAGGACATTTATACAGAGGACTAAAGCAATCCCTTCCACTGAAAAGCTTCTTACCCAGGGAGCGGTAAGAGAAGACAGCATATGTCTGGCATCCGTTAAGAGAAAATGCTCCCATCTCTTTCAGGCTTCTAGAGCACATCCCTGTACAATTGTTGGCTGGCTCAATGGCCCACCACGCCGTTGAGGATGACTGTTTAAGAGACGCCCCTCCTTCCCTCTTATTCTTCCTGCCTGCTCTGGATAATCTTTTCTATTAAAGCAAAGAAAAGAAGCAACAAGACTCCATTTCCTGCCTCTTGATTTTTAGCCTTGATTCTTGGCCGACGCTCTTTCTGCCATCCACCATGTTTTCTTTGCTGGGACGGCGGGGACACTGCCTATCCTCTGTGTCCCCCACCTCAGCACTGTGCAGGGCAGGCTTCTCTCAGACCCTCTCCTTGGTTGCCAGTCCCAGACTTCTCGCCAGAGCTCAGGGGACGTTGTTTGATGCTCTGTCCCCAAGGCTGTCATGCAGGCTATGTTTTGTCTACGTACTGAGTTTATTTCCAAGCATACACGTCCCTTGGCTTCTCTGTGTTAGTTTTGTTAGTCATGTTTAAGATGCCCGAAGCCTTTCTGTCTACTGAATCATCATCTTTCCCAAATCTCACACCTTGGGCAGGTGTCCCTTCCCGGCACGGGAGATACTCCCAAGGACGGCGTAGTGTGTCCTGTGTCCTCCCTCGGGTGCTCCGTGACAGCTGACTTCTCACTCTTCCCCCACTTTCCCAGCAAGGGGGGCGCAAAGTGGTTGGGGCCTCCCTTGATGCTAGGAGCTGACATCCTGTGCTCCGGGCCACAGATAGCCGGAAGGTCAAGCAAGCAGTGGAAGTGGCCCTGCAATGGATGGTTCAGGGTTCCCTGAGGAGAAGATGGTGGTGGGGCAGGAAGGCGGGCAGGGGATGTTGGTGGAAACGGGACAGGAGAGTATTTGTGCCCAGCATGGAGGGTCGTGACTGTTGAGACCCTCTGGGGCACCTTTCCAGGGGAAACAGGCAATTTTCTGAGAACCGGTCCCCGCCCCTCTGACCGGTGCTGGATTTAGACTCTCCAGCCACCTCCTTCTAAGATTCTTGACTCTCAGTCGTTGCTGGTGAGTCACCTCCTTCCCTGGGGACCTGTGCTTTTGTTTGTCTGCGTGGTTGCTGTCTACCGTGGGAGTCTCAGGCATGCGTGAGGGCGGGAACGAGTGATGGGGGGTGGCCTCTGGGACTGGGACTCCAGAAGGGGACTCTTGAGGGAGATTTAGGTGTGGCCTGCGGCCTGCGGCCCGTGGAGCCTTCCAGGAGCTCTCACAGGCCTTGAGAAGAAGGGACAGGAAAAGGTACGAGGCGGATCTCAGGAGTCAGAGAACCATGTTTTGCCCTGGCTTAGTCTCACCATGGCTTCTCTCTATCCCCTCCATCCTGAGACTGGAGGCCTCCTTGGTGTGGAGACTGTGACTGATCCAACTCTGGCGACTTTGTGTAGCATCTTGGTGGAGTGGGGAGAAGCTGGGGCCACCACCCTCCAGGGAGCATGTGCTCTAACAGAAACTAGATTGTTCCAGTTTTTGTTCACTGTCAAGGTTGTAAATCAACAGGAACAACCCTCAAAAGGCCCACTCAGCCCCATGGATGGTGTGTTTACTCAATCCGCATAGTGCATAGTTGCCAAATGGATTTTCAGGAAATCTCATTTTACCAGGTCCCTCCCTTCCCCACGGCTGACAATGGCTCTTTCTTGCCCATCGAATCAAACTGGGCTTGGCTTTGCCTCATCTTCTCAGTATTATTCCCCACAGTCACAGCTTTAATCTTTTGCCGTCTCTGGTCTTCCAGAGCAAGGACTTTGAACTTCTCTGACTGTCAGCAACGGAAAGAAATATGTACCCTCCTGACAGGTTAAGCTCTGGCATTTCTCTTCTTCACTCTTCCTACTGCTTTCAAAAACTGTTGTCCACGAGGTGAATTTTAAGACAGAACTATAGTTTGGAAAGCAGAGATGCCAGCCTAGTGCTCGTCATGGAAGCCCAAGTGAACCCAAGGAAAATGACAGAGTTGTACAGTGAAAGATGGTCATCCACACACGGAAGACTCAATCTAGACCCATGTCTCTAGTCCTGTCGTAAAATAAAATCAAGATGGACCAAAGAGTTAGCTATAAAAACAGTAATCTTGAATCTATTGGAACATAAAATAGGTAAAGCTCTTGGAGATAGAGATGTAAGCAAGGACTTTCAGAACAGAACCCTAACTCCATATGAAGTAACACTAAAAAAAAAAAAAAAGACATAATACCGAAAATCAACAGATTGGATTCTATCAGATTAAAAATCTGCAGAACAGAGAAACAAACAAGAATGAAGAGGCAGCCTACAGAATGAGGGAAAAAAAATTGCCAGCTATTCCTTCAACAGCAGTCTAATATCTAGAATATATAAAGAACTAAAAAAAAGACCTCCCCAGCAAAACGACCCAATGGAAAAATGGGCAATTGAAATGAATGAACAGACACTTTTCAAAAGTGTAAGTACAAATTGCCAGTAGATGCATAAAAATTTTAGCATCCTTTTTCACTAGAGAAATGCACATCAAAATGACACTGAGATTCCATCTTTGGAAAGAATAGCCATGGTCACAAACTCAAAAAATACGAAGTGCTAGTACAGTTATGGGAGGAAAAAGTACCTTTCTCCACTGTTGGTGGGAATATAAACTAGTGCAACCACCGTGGAAATCAGCAGTAGAGAGATTCCTCAAAAACTATAGGAGCAGGCATTGTAGATGGGGAGGGGAAGGGGAAAAATGAGAATTAAGTCATGTCTATACATAATTAAGTCATGTCATATAAATTTGAGTCATTTTTAGGTACAAGTTCTCATTGTTGAGCATAATCATGATGTGTATATATAACGTACCAATAAGGATTCAAATAGAAAAACAAAACAAAACAAAAACTAGAAATCCCATTTGACCCAGCTTTGGGATATTCTCCTGAAAGAATTAAATATATCATACTACAGTGATCCTTGCACATCCATGTTTATACCTAGCACGACTTTTTTTTTTTTTTTT